>VXAD01007328.1:2161379-2247487 GCA_013399195.1 Dicrurus megarhynchus
GCCCGCGGGTGCGCAGCGCCGGGCACGAGCCGCGCACCATGTGCCGCTCTCGTCCGGCCCGGCCCGGCCCGGCTCGGCTCTGCTCGCCCCACCGAGCCGCCTCAGCCACCGCGCCGCTCCATCGCGCCCCAGCGCCGGCACCAGCTCGCAGNCTCCCTCGTCCCGTCCCGTCCCGTCCTGTTCCGTTCCGTTCTGTCTCGGTGCTGCCCCCGGTGCGTCGTCCACGGAGGTCCTGGGGACGCGTGTCCGGCTGCTCGGGGCGCGGAAACCCGCGCTGGAATGCGGAGTGAAAGGAGCGCGGGCGCTGGAAGGGAGCGGAGGCTCTCCCCGGTGTGGGGGCGGCTCCGCTCCCGTGCTCGGCATCACACGGCCGTGCAAAGCTCCGCCATCCGGCGAGAGGTGCTGCCCGAGGTGGTTAAAGAACGCGTACCTGCAGGGTTCCGCTGCGGACAGGCAGCCCTTAGGTAAACGTGGAGCGAACTTGTGTACCAGCTCTCCTCAGCCGTATCCGTGTTCCTTTGCTAAACACATCTTGCAACAGCCACTCACTGAGACATCACTGCAAATGAAAATAGCCCTCCTGTATACAGTTTTTCACTCCCTTACATTTTTGCAAAGCAGCTTTAAGGTGTTCAGGTTTTGGAGACATATCTTGTTCATAATTTTGCGCTGACCGTGTAGGAACTAACAGCAGAAGAAACGCAGCAAAGGAGAATCAAATATTGCAGATGTCGGCCTATTTCTGTCACGTTGCAGAAAGAAATGTACGAAAAAAATAAGTCACAGCCATAAAGAAAGGGAATAGAGTATTCTGCCTTTCAGTTGCAGGCAGAACCCTAATATTGCTTTGGGAGATTGAGCATGTGAGCAGAGATATGGGAGAACAAGCCCTTGATAGCAGAAATAATCTTGAGCGTGCAACTCTCATTTTTAAGTTGTCACAGCCAGCACGTAGAGCACAACAACCACAAAAAAAAAGCAAGTTTAAGAATACATACACTACACAAGGAAAAACTTTCTAGTTTCACCTTTGTGTCAAAAAAAAAAAAAATCTGAATTAGGAGAAGAGCAGGTAAAAGATGTTTGTCTTTGAGATAGGTCATGTCCAAAATGGGGTTGTGCTGGTCTTGGATATTCACACAGTGACATCCATGAAAACTGATGTGCCATCCAGGTTAGCACTGGGACAAACCAGCATAAGAGGGACTTTCTGCCAAACAGGTACCTGTTAGAGCCTACATGGGGGCTGTAGCTGCCTGTCCCATCACACAGAAACAAGTTGGGGGGAAGTTTTCAGGCAGAGAGCAACTGCCTTAGGCATGGCCAGCTGCTAGAGACCAGCAGCTCTCCGAAGCTCACCTTCCCATGGCCAGCAACAGTGGCTTCTGGCAGGAAAAGCAGAAACACTTCCCAGCTTGCTTGTAGCACAGACCAGAGTCCCTTGGGCGGCATCCCTGTTGCAGCTTGCCAAGCCCAGCTGGGAGACATCCTGCTGGACACCCTGCAGCATCCTGGGGGCTGCCGGGGGATCACTTCTCTTGTCACCCCCCTAATCTCTACTCCCAGGTAAACAGGTTGTACCTTCCTGCAGTTGCAAAGGATTTCACCTGAATTCACCTGTCCACACAGTACCAGCTCACACAGAAGTTAGCCTAAATCATTATTCTGCTGTAGATTGTAAGGTATAAATTCCAATGTGGAAACTCTGTAACTCTATTCCATACTACTGCACTTCCAAAGTTACTCCAAGGAAACAGTTTTTTTTCCATAATCACTGTGCCAAAAAGCTTCCCCTCTCATACAAGCCCTAGTTTGGCGAGGGCTGAGTCAGATTGGAGGTATGTGTTAAATTATTTTGACTTCTGATTGAATACTTTGTTTGACACCATGTTATTGGAATGTAGCGCGCATGTCTGGCTACTGCATTGTACTCAGGTCTGTGAAACACAACTGACATAGGAATTAATGAAAACTTGGAATCAATCATCCAATAAAAGCAGCCTGTGTTTTTTTAAATGAGAATTTCAGTAAATTACAAGAAAACATTACCAATAGAATAGGACCAGTTTTATGCAACCTAAAAATACATTGCAGAGAGAATGGATATTCCGTTGTGGTGGGGAAGCATTGCAAAAGAGTTGTAATCCTCCTAAGACTTTGTTGAGATTTAGAATGACTGAAAAGCTGCAGGAAGGATCTAGGAAAAGGGGTTTTGGGAGCAGAGGGGAACAGTCACTCCCACAAGCTTCTTCCTTTTCTCCTTCTATGTCTTCTTCTGTCAGTTCCGCTCACAGTTAGTAAGCACTAGCATCTGTGTTTCATAGGAAAGGGGGTTTGAAACATGGTGTTTCCTTTTCCCACTCTGAAAATGACCCCAAACTAGTCTCTTACACATTTTATGCAATTGTTCTGGAATTTGGAAAACCCCACAGACACAGTGTACAAAGCTCCATGAACATCTGGAGACTTGGCCAGTTCTGAACAGCTCCGATTTTCTTTTAATTGGTAGAAATTCCTTCCCTGATTGTGCGCCTAAGGTAAATTACTTCCTTTTGAAGCTGCTCACATGCATGCTGGCTCAGCTTTCAGCTCGGGTGAGGACCAGGAATGGACCAAAAGCTCGGTTCCACCTCTCTGATGAGACACCTCCCAGGCTGTGAAGATCTTACCCCCTCGTGCAGGTGCTCGGTGGTGAGGTGGCTGGTCCTTGGGGCCCCTTCCTTCAGCCTCTCTTGCTCCATGCAGCACAGCTTTGGCATTTGCTAGGTTGGCTTTGCTCTCGGCTGGTCTGTGAGGCTACTTTAGTATCCCTCAATTGTATTCGCTGCATTACATGGGCCAGGACTCGTCTGCACCCAGTTTTCCTGACCTTTCTTCCTCCCCCAGTAGTCGCTAAAGTCTGTATCTGACCAAAATGTCTGACAAAAACAGACATCTCTTCCTTCCTTAGATCCCAAAGTATTCTTAGCAGATGGAACTTTAAGAGTCCAGAACCCTGGACTCTTATAACAGATTTAAATTACTCCTCTTTCTATCAACAACTCTATCCCATTGCATGCAGATTTCCATTTCTGCTCTGGAGGCAAAACCAACTTACTGACTAAAGCCCAGTTATCTATAAATCATATGCTTCACCTGAGCTGTGTTTCTTCACAGGGAATTTCCACAAACCAGATTTGTAGGGCCTTTTTAAAAGATTTATTGCATATATTACAAAGTTCGTAGACATGATTGCATCCCAACAAACCATTAACTCATTCAGTACTTTGAGCACACTTGGTAAAACTCTAGATGTCCCTTTTTAAAAGTAATCTTTCCCCCAATTTTCATCTACCAAAACTGTCAGGGCAACATGAGGACTGGGAGTGTTGGGGGCACCCTGGGTGGGTGATGGCAGAGCCTGGCATCTAGGGTCCATCCCACTGCCCCAGCACTAGGCCACGGGGAGGTAGGGGGAGCCCTTGGGAGTGGGCAGAGATGGTCAGGACTGGTGGTGCCCTCAGGGTTTTAACAGCAAATGTGTTTGAAACTGAAAAAGTTGGGCTGTAGCAAGTCCTTGTCTTCCCTGTGTCTGATTGTCCCTGGTGATGTTTCTATGCATTTCACAAATCCTGCTCTCTTTTCAATAAGCAAAGACTTGTTCTGTTGCCCCAACCTTAACACAAGATCTGTGGTGGGCAACTTTATGCTAAAAGCATTATATTCAATGATTTTTTGGAAAGGCTGATGAGTTTTCATTGCATGCATGTGATGCTTTGCTCCTTCTTAGCTTATCTTATTTTTAGTTGCCATTTTTCCACAGTGGCATCATGGAACTCAGTGATTTTAGCTTTTGCATGTCTGACAGGTTTATTGCACGAAAGCTTTTTTCACCCTCTGGAGGAGTTTTTCTTTCCCTGCTGATGGCATTGAGGTAAGTTGTCTGCCTTACCCACAGTGCTACCATCCCTTCTGTAAGGCATGTGGATTGATTTCAGTCAGAGAATTAAAGTATATATTCAGTTAATTCAATCTTATTGATTAAAAGGAGCCTAAATTAACATTCTCTACTCACCAAAAAGAGGCAGTGTGTTTCTTTGTTCACAGCTGAAGGCCTCATTTCATCCAGTCTTATCTGTAAAATCTGCTCTCAGATTTTTCCCCTTGGTGTCTTTGTCCACAGCACACATCATTTTTAGAGTGGGCTTGCTTATGGTCTACATTTCTGATAGGAATTTCTGTTTCTTTAAACTTACTCAAAAAGAGGAGATTTACCCCCACCCTGGGACTGCTATTGCACTTGTGAGCTCCTGTCAGGTTTTAGCTAACTAACTATTTGGTAGACAAGATGTTGGGCATTGACAAATGTTTCTGTAATGGATGACAGTGTACAGGCAGACTGCTGGCAAAGACCACAATTTTCTAGCATGCCAGTTTTGAAGGATGCCTATTTCTTGTTTGGGATGCACAGATCAAAAACTCTTACCACGGAGCTGGATTGTCTCACCACAGCATATTTTGCTCTACCAGCTTGGTGTCTGGCAAAGGCCATTATGTTTGTGTTGTTATATTCAGTTTCTGACCAGAGCCTCCACCTGGGACATTCTAAGTTTTATTTTCCGCATAAGAAGGTGTTCTCTATAACAAGATTTCGCTATATGGTTTCACAGAGTCCAGACTTTTTTCCCCAATGACACAGAGCCACCTCCTCATTCAACACCTGGCAGCACACATATGAAGACAGACAGCTGTCTAACTCTCCATGTTTTTACCCATTTCCTGAATTCTACTCAGTCCCTTTGCAGAGCCTTTCTCTTCATTGCTTATAACCCTTTGTCTGCCTCTTGCCTCCATCCTTCATATCACGAAGTGACCTGCTTCCTTCTGGGCCCCTCAGGCAGCACCACTGCTCGTAGTGGCAGCCTATTCCCTATGTGCAGCTTCTGTCACATCCTGGTGGTCTGAGCTTCATTGACCCTTCATTTCATTAAAGATTGCTGCTGCACTTAGTTGTCACCAAGTTGGCATCTTTTAATCCATCTGGTCTTCTCTTACAATCTTACTTGCAACCTATTCATTTAAATTCTGTTTATCAGCTTGGAGTATAGTTTTTACAGAAGTTGCCAGCAAAGAGAGAGCTGTATGGTACAAGAGCATTGGTTTATCACATAAAGATACCCACTGGAAGAAAAACAGTGAAGTGATTTCATTGTGTGTGAAGGCAACTTGTAGTTGCACGCCCTGAAGCCACAGTTTATGGCACGTTCATTTATCAGGTAGTCAGACCTGTGCAAAACATCTCAGCACCTCTCTGAAGGTCACCACCCACAGAGCAGGGCCCAGAGGGGAACCCACGAGGGCACCTTTTGCTGCCTCAGTGCCATGTAAGCCAGGTTAGTTCAAAGCACTTCCCCTAGCAGTTTAAACTAGGTCATCCTTGTTCTGCTGAGGCAAACAAGCAACACCCACACTTTCCTTACCACTGGCAATGCTATGGAAGGAAAAATTTTCAGTAAAAGGGCATAAAAGCCCAGCAAGGGCCAGTCATAGCTTAAGCAATTGCCACTGTTCAGCCAGGAAATAGAAATCAAAGTCTGCCTTCTCACTTGTGGTGTCAGACCAGTTTAAACCATGTAGATGCTCTCTCCTCAACATTTATTACTTCCTCAGCTGTGATGTGTGAAGGGTAAGCACACCTGAGTGCTCTAGCTTGGCACCTTACAAATGATTTTCCAGGTATCTCCCACTTCTCATGCTTGGATTCGTGTTGGGCAGCAGTCCCAGAATGTGCAAACTGCATGCCCTCTGTGGAAAATTAAGCTAAAAGATATGCTCCGGAAACAATCTTGGTAAATAAGGATCAGGATGTGGGACCAGATTAGTGCTTGTCTAAAATGCAGCCTCTGAAGTGCACCTAGGATGGGCAATGGGCTCCCAGAGTGGTATTTCACTCAACAGATGTGCTCTTACTTTCCTGCACTCCTTGCCTGCGTAGCATAGCTGTTTTATCTCTATGGGTCAGTGCAGCAAATGGGGGATGGAACAACTGAACCAAACTTTTCTTTTGGTTTGAGTTCTGGTTTTGTGTCTGTTTTCTTAAAACAAAAACTTGTCAGAAAAAAGGTTTTGATTCTGATCAATTACCTGAGGAGGTTCATATAAATACCTTGCAAACAAATATTGTTGCAACATGGAGAAGTACAAGAACAAGAGTGCTCTGCATTGCTGCTAGCATTTGTTTCTCAGACCAGGCCACAGCTTCAAAGGGCCAGGAGGAACAACCTTCACAGTCTCTTGTGCTTCAGAGAAAGTTTATCGGTTTCGCATATTTAAGGTTTTATCAGCCCGAGGGATAATTGATACTTTCCGTCAGTGCTCTTCTGTTAGAAGTTTCTTTCCATGAATCTGCTGTGGTAAGAAATATTCTTCCCCTTTGCCCCTGGATTCCTTCCTGTGTTGGAAATCAAGAAATCCCATCGTAGCACAGGAGAGCTAAATATTCATTTCAAAGGAGACAGAGTTTCCCACAAAGTCTGTGAGGGCTTAAATGACAACCATGCAGTCTTAGTGAGACACTCAGAATACTGAGAACCTACACATTATAGAGGAGAATGTTCTTTAGAAGTTTGTTAAAAACAGTATTTAGTAATACAAAAATGAAATGTGATGTTTATATCTTTTCATAATCACGTTTACAACTTAATGAATCTTGTCTGAAATTATCTCAAAACCTTCTCTGGTACTGCACTAATGTGGTAAGTTCAATTTTGGTAGCTTAAATTGTTGCCCAAATACACTTGTTTTGCTCTAGTATATAATCGTGCATAATTTTAGGATGTGTCTAGGTCTCGGTCAAACTATAACTATATAGCTTTGCCTATTTACTGAACACATTCAAGTGAATAAACATGCCATTTCTTTGTTATAAGCAAAAGCAAAGTTCCTGGCTTACATCAGTTTGTTGTCCAAGAATAGAATCAAAGGCTGCTGAGGTAGTTTAGGTCCCTATTTAGAAATAGGAAAACCTTTGTTTTGTGTACACGGGCACTAAGCACTCCAGCGTGAGATGTTAGAGGAAGTTGGGGGTTAGCAAGCCCAGTGCTAGCTACATTCTTGGCATGCAGTCTGCCTGTAGCAGTACTTGGTGTTTCTGTTTACTTGCCACACATGACAATTAGTAGACTGGAAAGACATGGTAGTGATGTTTAGTACCAGGCTTGTTAAAGGATATATGAGACTTCATCTTCTGTTTCCCTTGATTCTTATCCCAACTGTTTTACCGTATACCAGTCCCCTAGCACCCATAAAACTGTAGCAATGCTCATTCTTTTCTTAGTCAGTGAATTACAGGATTTGCACAGGATGCAGCAGCAAGCTGTAAACAGAAAATGAAGTAGAAAACAATTCCATAAATACAGTTGTTAACATCTGAGTAACAAACATGGTAGCAAACATGGTATTTTTCAACAAACTGACAGTAGCAAGTTTTCTAATTCCAATGGGCTTTCAACCGGAAACTGGGAAATAACTTGCATTTGGATCTTTGCAAATTCTTTCTTGAAACAGCAAACACCTGTGTGTGTGCACTACCAGATCTTGGTTCCTTTTTGTCTTTTCTGCCCAGTTGCTGCAAATAGGATACAGTGGAATANGGTTCAGAATTCCACAACTGGAAAGATTTCTTTTCTTTGTATTTGTGGGCAGAAGTTTGAGTACAACAGTGTGGTGTGTGTGTGGGATCTGCCCTTCAGTTATGTTGGTAATTTTTTCATTGGAAAACTACTGAATCCTTGCTAGAGGTTTTTTTTTTGCTCAAAAGCATTCTAAACCCTTTTAGAAACCCTGCAACACAGCTAATCCCTTCTGCATCTAGCACAAATTCTCCTTCAAGTTTAAAGACTTCAAAAGCAAGTGTAAATCTCTTCAGGGACGAAGCCAAGACTGATGTATTTGTGGGACAATCCCAGCAGAATCAAGTCAGATGGAGAGAAATCATCTGGAGGGTGAGCAGAATAGTGCCATTCCTCCCAGTCACAGTTACCAGTGTAAAAACTGCAGGAAATCACACCCTTGCTCTGTGCACAGGTAAAACTCTGCAGCCAATGTTCATCTACTGAAGACTGATCTGGCAGCAGGACTCTGCCTAGGCTGGAGGGAGAATCTTTAAATTCCGATCTAGACTAAATTTCTTGGTGGCAACAAATCTGAAGGATATTTTGTCCTGACTAAAAATAAAAATGCCTGGTTGAATTGAGGGCAGCCTGTGCTACTGACTGACCTGAATAAGCTTTACTAGTTGAAAGAGACAAGTAGATCACCTTTGTAGGTACATTTAGTGAATCAACTTTTGCCTAGAAGCATTGGGAGAAGGTTTCCCCTTATCTTCAGAAAAATAGGTGAATTCCTTCTCAGGGAAAAAGTCAACATTAAAAAATAAACATCAAAAGATGGAGATGAGTTTTATTAAGAACAAAATGTGTGCTAAATTAGGGTTGTATGTTTTGCTTTTTATTAATGGCATCCTCAGAGGATACTGACTCACTGGATGACGGAAGTGCTTGTGGCTTGGGACCCATCCTGAGCCACTCATCCTAAAACTAGGGAAGCTCTTCCCTTTTCTTATTGTAAGGAAGCTTCCAGATACAATTGTCCTGTGCTTCAATATCAAGAAATACGGGCAGGCAGCAAAGCACTCAAGTAAGGCTCCCTAAAAGGGAACAAGTTATCATCTTGTGAGGTTATCCAGCTACTGGTGAGGTTTTCTAACAGGGAACAATCAGGATTTCATCAGCCTTTGAGTACTGTTCTTTTTCCACTCAGTCAGACCAGAGATTGGTTTTGCAAGTCATCCATTCACCATCTCCTGGCAAGGAGGGCGTTGCCAGCTGTGGATACAGAGAAACCACAACTGTGATCTGAGGAAGAGACCTATGGAACCAACCAGAGTGATTTCTTCTCATCCATTTAGTCTGCCTTCAGAGCCTCTCTCTGATGATAATTCCTGTGCCTTCTCTTTGCATAATTCTAACACACTTCCAGTTGTTTTTCTGTTGTTCCCAGGAAGTAATAGATTAAAGGGCTGCACATCTCTGACTCGGCACCGTGTTTATACTTGGGTGTTGTAGCCTGATTAAAATTCAACTCTTCCTATTACTTAGGTGTCAGGATTACTGCTGTGGAAAGCATCTGCTTTTAGGGAAAAGAGATAAATAATTCAAACATCATACAGAAAGTCACCTTCTTCTGCCACTGTACTAGCTGTTTACCAGGACCTTCTGGCAGTCATAATCATTGTAATGCCTCTACTCTCTGCTGCTGGCACTGTTGAAGGGAGTAGCAATTGTCCGGCCTCTTTTGCCTTCATGCTTCACTAAACACATGGCATGTAAGAAATGGACCGTCCCAGTGGTAAGATGATAAAGGATTCTCATTGTCAGTGTATTTCAGTCAGAATTGCAGAATTGTCATTGTATATTTTCCCAACGCTTGGCCTGACCGCAGCAAGATAGCAATCCATAACTATTCCTAGAGAAAATGTATTTATGATTTTACAGTCAATTATTTTTAGTAGCCTATGTGTTTTATAGAAGCATCCAAGCTGAGGAAACTTTAAAACCAACAAGATTTCCATACTTAGGTGTAAAGAGCTAATGCAGTTTGAAAAGTCTGGGCAGGGTTCTGTTGAGCAAGTTAGTTATGCATGCATTGAAAAGATGCCCTCAAGATGCTCACAAAGCTAGGAACCTGCTGAAGCACTCCTGGGGTTTTGTTCTCATTCCTCACTTATTCACCTCTGCCTGTTTGTTTCTGTTGCTACTAGGTACCTTTTGTTTCCAAATTATTGCCATATGAGTGGGCTTTTGGAACTGCCTGGAGCTCTTGCTGAGGCAGGGAGTCCTGTGTGTGAGTGGCAGCAGTCAGCAGTTCACAGACTCCCTTCGCACTACATATCAGGTTTGCCACGGTGTCTCTCTGTGTGAAGATGAGCTTGTGCTTCAGTCATCACTGAACCTTTGTAAGGTGGTCCTTAAAACACACAACTACTGTTCAGCAACTAAACCTGGGAACCTGTGAGCTATTTTAAATGGTAATTTTCAAATCCTTCCTGTTTTAAACATTTACAATCGATAACGATGTTTATGAAATACACCCAATGTTATTTTTATCTAATTGCGAGTTACTCCCATGGTCTACTGGAATTGTGCTGGGATTTACAGACAATTAACATTCAGGTAGTTGGACTGCACTCTGAACAGTGATGCAGTGAGAAAGTAGCTCCAGTTTCAGTCAAGTAAATGCTGCTCAGGCCTCAATCTGCAGCTGCAGTTGGCACATGCTGCTGCATGGACAGGGCAAATTTGTAAGTCTTCCACCTGTGGCCAAGCCATGCCAGACCTCTGTGCTGAAGACTGTAACCCCTGAAGAGGAAGGCTTTGTGCTACACCCTGGGGTCCTGTGGGTATTCTTGTGTTCTTCTGCACTTGTCTGAGCTCTGAGAGCTGCCCCTCACCTGTGCCATGTGGCAGTGCAGTGCCACTGCAAAGCATGATGCAGTGTTGGCACAGGAAGGGATTGGGTTGGATTTGTAAGAGCACAAATTTGATGTAAGGCTTCCGAGTTCATACAGATCAAGGGTATTTTTTAATTAAGATGTCTCTACTGCTTTAAAACTGTCAATCAAAATGGGTTTCTATTTAGTTTTGGGGGAGTGGGAGATTTTTTTTCTGAGTGACCTTAAATTACCCAGACTATACAATGGGTGGCATGATCAGGACACTCACAGTGACCACTTCTTTCTCTGTAGTCCTCCCCCAGCATCTTTTGTCCAAAATACATCAGATCCATTCATGAGGTTTTCTTCTTCCAGTCTTACACTATTCCTAAAAAATTCACAAAGACAGAATTGAGATTCCAAAAAATAATGCCAGCAGGAAACAGAATGGAGACTGAAGCATTCCCATCTTGAGAAACAGGCCAACAAAGAGAATATTGTCCTCATTTTGTAGAAGTTTATTGTCAAATTGCTTTGACCTCAGCTTTAGACTTATCTATATGTTTCTCAGTAGCACAATTTGAAATGCTGACAGAACGGCATCAGTGCTCCCGGTACAGTAATCCCATGACATCTTTTGCAGTCGGTCTTTAAGCTCACCATGATAAAACAGCAGCCAAAAAGGGCACATTATGTCTAATTACCCTCACTCAAACTTGGATGCTATGCAATGGACAATTAAAAATCAGCAAACGTTTTCTTGATTCAACTGCTGGCAGTTTTCAGCTTTTGAAATCTTTCAAAATAAAAGTATTTATGAAGCTTTTTCACTTAACCAGGTGCAATCCAGCTTCTAAATATATCCTGGTTTTGCCTGGAAGCCTGCCACGAAGGGTCAGCACCGGTACTGAATATTCGGATAGCAGCACATAAGCACATAGGTAGCTTGTGAAACAGCTGGTGTCTCTTTAGCTGTGCTAAAGCTGTGCTTGGTCAGGAACATCACAGTCCACAGGGATGGCAATGAGAGTGGGATCTGCAGGCATGGGTAGGTCATCCAATTAGTGACAGTCAAACAACATCAGATCTTTAAAGTCTGCAAGTAAAGACTTTCCATAAAACCAGCAACCAGTCTCTGTTTCTGCAGAACTAGAGCGAAATGAAGAAAATACTGCCAATATAGAAATTCTGAAACAGCCCTTAAACATTCACATCTCAAAACTGGTACCACCACACTTATGTGGCTTGGAGTCCAAAGAAGTCTGAAGGCAAACTATATTTTAAAAGATCTTTCAAAATCAATAGTTTTAGGAGCTTTAGTTATGCAGTGATGGAAAATCTGCACTTCAAAGCTGCTTCCTGGGCTGAAAGTTATGCAATGAAAGTGGGGGATTTGGTCTCTGAATACAACTTTTTATAATGATCTATTTTAATTCAAACAGAAAGGTGATGATGTACATTATGGGCCTAGTTTTCTTTCACTTACCCTCCTTTTCCCTGATGATAAATCCCTTCATTTAAAGAAGTCATAAGAATAAAAGACAGAAAGAAACAGGATTCAATTTATTGAGATAAAACTGAGATTGGGAGAAATACCATTGTATAGAGAAGTTGCAAGATCAACCTCATATAAAATTCCGTGGTAGTTCATAATCTTGCTACATATCTAATGGCAATTTCCTGGGGGATGGGGCAGAATGGACATAGCTCTTTGCGTAGGACAGCTTGACAGATAAGCTATCAGATTTTCATTACAGAGAACAGGTTTTTTCATTTCTTCTGGATTTATTATAGTAGTTATTAAGGTCAATAAAGCACACCATCGACTCCAGGGAAGATGACAAGAGATACAGCAAACAAGCTATTATTGATCTGTCTCGAGGACAATGAAATACCCACTGACCCATTCCCGGATCAGATATTTACTGCTTTTCCTTATTGCTAGATGACAGCTAGCCTTACGTTTGTTGTATATAAATATTCTAGTTTGCTGGAATACATATGTCATGCTTTAGAATCTCATGGTGCACAGATGAAGAGCGACAATATGTTCAATGAAATGAACAGATATGGATCTGAAAAAAAAGTTGAAGATTGTCTTTTCTAGCACAAATGATCATTGTAAAAGATTCTCACC
Organism: Dicrurus megarhynchus; assembly: GCA_013399195.1. Taxonomy (NCBI): domain Eukaryota; kingdom Metazoa; phylum Chordata; class Aves; order Passeriformes; family Dicruridae; genus Dicrurus; species Dicrurus megarhynchus. The sequence continues at coordinate 2,173,988 of VXAD01007328.1, forward strand.
ATCAAAGGAATACACTGGGCATGGATGGTTACATGTGCATCTAACATCTAAATACAAATTTTCATCTTCCTCATATATTATTAAAATTAATGGATGCCAGTACCTTGTCCAATTATAAGCAATATAAAGATTTTTACCTTACATTTTAAATTTATGGTGTCCTCATTTATGTTATCATTGAAAGCCCTTGACAGATTAATATAATGCATGAATTACAACCGGCTGTGAATTACCAGGTTGCAGTTCTATCAAAAGCTTCAGGTAATGTCATAAACCACAGGAGAGAAGCCTGGTTCACTAAAATTCCAATGGAAATACAGATCTGTAGCTTCATCTTATTTGCAATTTTACATACAAACTCTCCGTGAGGAGATACTGATGCATATTCACCTCCTTGCCTAGATTCCCTTCTCTCAACTCCTCCTGCTTCATTATTCCCTTGTTTTTGTGACTCCTCACAACCGTGGGCATGTTGCTTTGCGTGGCAGCTACAGTCACTGTCTCAGCTGCAATTTTAAGGCTCATGAGTCCTAATCTCTGTCTATTCTACTTTGTATTAACACTGGGCTGCCGTCTGCAGAAGAGTCTGCAAAAGCAAATATGGGACAATTCATGATGCACACAAGTGTACAGGCCAGTGAATGGGCTTATTCCATCAGTGAAAGTGTCTGTGCTACCCTCCTGGTGGAGAAATGGTGTGCCTGGGGTGTGGTATAACCCCTGTCCTGATACTTATATTGATGCAGATTCCTAGAACACACTGTCAGTCTGTCCAACCTTGGTCACCACAACCTACAGAGAAAGGATTTACACCTTCTTTAAAGGAGCTAGGCAAACCAAGTCATTCCTAAATCTAGGTTTTTTGATGATCCAATTTGCATTTTCCTGCCCAGTTTGTACGGCATGGCACAGTACAGAAGGGAATTTTACCTCTCTGTGAGGATATATAAGTCTGGCAGGTTCACCTGCATTATGGCTGTGACATTCACATCCAGTCTGTCCACGACTCAGTCGCTTGTCTTTGACAAACACAGACATGTGGTTCATTCCAGTTCCAACATTGAAAGAAAAGATATTTAATATACTACCCTTTTTATTCATGTAGAGTCAGGGCACCTGGAAACCAGAGGAAGAACCTCTTCCCTGTCCCCAGCCAGTCCACTGGTAGGTGCAGCTAAGGGCCAGCGAGTCACCAGGGCTCCAGGATGCACACTGCCAGCCACCCCAGTGGTTTCAAAGCACAATGCCCCACCAAACCCTTGTCACTGGGACTCAGTCATGTCACCTAACGCCTGCCCACACGTTACTGAAGTGTTAAAAAAGAAAAAGATATGGTTTACATAATTTACACCTGGAAGAGCTACACCTCACCTTTTCTTACCCAGTGCTCACGGTTTAAGGTATTGTAGCTTTCTGAAAACATTGCAGATCAGGTGATATTGAATAGGTTAAGTAAATCTAATAGCTAGCAAGGGTTAAATAAGCCTAATAGCTAGCAAATAAAACCCGGAATTCAGAGCTGCAAAAAGCCAGGACTTGCAGAATTTGGCACCAGAAAGCAGATTGTACAGGTGCAGAAATATGACAGCTGTGTATGATCATAGCCAAGGACCAAATTAAAATTGTTCTTGAAATTCCCTTGCAATTAGTGCAGGGACACTGCACATCGTCAAAGTCTGTGCTTGTGAGTCCAGGATTTCAGAGTGAAATAATGCTCATGGCACTGCTATGTTTTGGTGTCATTAGCAGTAATTAGGCAGTGGGGAAAGTCTCTGCAGACCAGAGGATCTGGGACCCCATTTTGATGTCTGATGTGGAAAAGTATTTAAAAAAACCTGCAGGCTTCCATGTTAAAATGGAAGCTAGATCGACCTGATTTTAACCTTTCACAGTAAGCTCTTATTGAGACTGTAAACATCCATAAAACAAATGGCTTGTTGGATGTATCACCTTGGTCAAAGTGGATTAACAAAGCTCAGATAATTTCCCCATACTGATAGAGCACCTTTTTTACCATCAGCTTATCTGCAGATGACTTTTTAGGAGAAAAAACACAAACAGGCAGGAGGGTACAACCTAATTTCAGTGTATTAGTTCCTTTGAAGTGTAATTGGTCAGGGGAAAATAAATCAATACAAAAAAGCCATATCAATTTTTAATCTTTGATTTTTCAGATTTGGTGTTAAACACATGAACAATCCCATTTATGTCAATAGAAAATTTAAAAATGAATCATGGTCCAATTTTTGTTGAACATTTGCAACAATAAGGAAAAATGGGGTTTTTTTAAGATTCGGAGATTTTGAAGATTCAGATTTTTTGAAAGGATGTTTTTGATGTCTGATATACAAAACCTAGACTAACTTGTTATTAAAGTAGCCACCTAAAATCAAATCAGAAAATGCAATAATAAATCTTCTACCAAAATGGTTGTTGTTAAAAGGACTTTATTTTTTCTTTAGTACTAATACAATACTAATCTTATTTCTTCAAGAGAAAAAATTGAGAAAAAAATGTGGAAGCCGCATCTATCAAAAAGGATCATGCACTGGCACAGACAAGGCAAAACCCATTTGAGTGGCCAGTGTGCCAAGACACTGTGCTAAATGCAAATTATGGTAACATTTTAAAATGTGCACTTTGGGAAAATAGTCTTTAAGACTTCTTCTCACTTACTGACTTCAAGCATTGCAAAGATGTCTAAAAATATACATGAATAGCAAAAACGATCTTCAGGTCATGATAAAAATTTGTATTGAAAGGTATTTAAGTTGTTAATTGTGTGCAGTTATAATCTTCAGTTTTCTATGACGCTGCAAGGATTTATGCCTGTGTTCAGTGTTATACATTGTTCTAATACAATTTACAACATGCCTAATTGAGCATAGCGCATGCATTTTTGTCAAGATCAGAGACCTGCTGTGCTTTTTGAACTGCCTAACCCTAACAGTGTATCCACACCAGTAACATGGAACATGCCTACCTGACGTGGGATAGGTACACTGGAATTCTGCATGCGAGTTTGTCAGCGATTTTCCTCTTGACCTTGGGCAACTCACTAAAAACATCTACTGGCCCACTGCCAGGCACACTTGACTCCCATGGGACTTAGTCAACTTGTGGAAGGATTAGGCCTTCAATGTTGTGTCCCTGCATTCGTTTACATAGCTGGACCCTCAAAGGGAAGATTACCTTGTGTGCAAAGGTATCTCTGACAAACGTGTAAGACCTAAAATTTTAGCAGATACTCTATTCCTTCAACTCACCTTAAGCAATGAAAGGCAGAGAAAAACAACTTCCTTCACCAACAGGCCCTAATCCTTTATTGAATCTTCTTGACAGAGCAAGTTTCCCCAGGCAGCTGTTTTCTGCAGCACTGGCCCCTCACCCGTGCTGAGAACAGCTGGGGAACTGTTGCATGGAAAAAGAGCAGGAGAATTAACTTTGGGACCTTTCACTTTAGGACATAGTTCTGTTTGCAACTTTGAAGTCCTGGAGCTTACGTACATACAGATGCCATATCAAAATGAACAAAAAACGATCCTGCAGGGCGAAGCACGGAGCAGACAGGAAATGCCTTAAGGTAACCCCGGCAACCTTAATTTTCTCCGTTTGTGCAGTCTTCAATTTTGTCATCACATGGTAACAATTCTCCTTCAGCAGACTTCTCTGCCAGATGTTTAGATCAGCACCAGCAACCACCAAGTTTAAGGTATCTAGATGGTCTGTGCTGGAAAAATAACAAAAAACCAGTGGTAAAGCCCACGTGGAAATTTGCAGATCTTTCAGCTCAAACAAAACCCCTGTTGTTCCTATGTATTCAATTTTCTCTTGTACGAAAAGTGGGGAAAACTGAGCGAAAGGAAGTACAAAAAACTGCGTGAAAAGTTACATAGAAATGATACTTCTAGGATATTGATGAGAGTTTATCCAATTCTTCAGTACATCTAAAAGCAGATATGTTGCTAGAAGTTCAATTTGGATCACTACCAAGCTCTGTTTCTCAAGGTATTCTAGCCATCAAATTTATTTTTCAAACAAATATTTGTTTACATAAATGTAAAATCATTTTTACATGAAGAAAATCACTATATTAAATATTTATTTTTCAATACACTGTAAAAGATTTTTCAACATAAAACATTTTGAAAGATCAAATTTCCTGTAAAGTCCCTTTTGGGAGAAGCTTTCCCTGGAACCCTCACAAATGTGGAGGCAAAAGAGGAACAGTAACTGTTACACTGCTTATACAGTGGCTGTTTATAGCAAACACAGTTGCTGATTTTGTAATTTTATAGAGAGACCCCAGCTGGAAATGCTGTAAGATTGTTATCCCTGCACCCACTGGATTAGCTATGCTAGGATTTTGTGTTGAGGAGATTGGCAACTGGGGTTTCCCCCTGTATTAAAACCATAAATAATAATCCTCTCCTCTCCTCTCTAGCTAGTGGAGCTCGTAATCAGACTAAGAAGAGCTTCTAGGACAATTGAGAAATATCTGCATTAACATCTATGAAATATTAGGTAGGAAAGGTCCAATTGGCTATTAATTGATCCACTATAAATACGTCCACATGAAATTACAGAAGTGAAGATGGTACAGAGCTAAAAAATAGAGATTACCCATACTGCTTAAATTGCAGCATTTACTGGCTGAGTAATCAAACGCCCTATTATTTATTCCTGAATACACGGGCTCTAGTGTCAGATTCACCGTTTTTCAGTTATAGATGGACAAAAGTTCTAAAGCAGAAATTAGTGTTTATCTCAAAAGGCAGGTGATCTATTACTGTTGAAGCAAGCAAAAGGGTTGCATTTGAAAAATGGGTCTAGGGTATCCTCTTTGGAAAGAAAATATGAAAGTACACGAGCAACAGTAATAAGCAAAAATGAAAAGATGAAGTAGTAATAAATCAGCATGAAATTAATTTAAGAACGTTGCAAGCTGATGTGCAGCTACTGCAACATCTGGAAAATTCCTCTGAAGAACGAGGCAAGCAGATCACAGGCATCCATTAATAATCCCTCATGTTTCTTCTGGTGTCTCTTATCCCTTGCAACAGATCTCCTTAAAATTTAGCATGCTGGCCTCAAAACGAAGATCAGGTTATTCATCTGAGTTTGAGAAGTATTTATGACAATCCCTTTTTCCTAGTTTTTCTTCCATTTCAACAGGACCCAAAGGCTTTTGTACCCAAGGGCACATGTAGTCTTGCTGCTTTGAAATAATAATTTCTGTGGGGAGTTTAAAATCAGCTGAAAACATCAGTCCAGTCCAAAGGTTTATTCCATCCATGCAATAAAAACAATAGAACAGGGGCTGCAGGTTTGCCATGTTGGTGTCTAAGTTTTCCAATAAAACAGGGAGGACGAAGGTCTTTCTCAACTCTCTGCTTCTACTTTTTCTACTTTGGTATTATGCTACGGGTTGACTTGAGGGGCTGATATGAGGGGCTCATAGATGGGAAGGGAGTGGAAAAAGCCTCTTGTCTTGTCAAGTTTCCCAAGGGTGGGTCTGGCACTGCTCATACTGTTTCCCCTGCCCTACAGTGTCAGGAGTGGGGCTGTTGCAGATGCCCACTGACCACCTTTTCTCCTCAGGCTTGGCTCCCCTGCCAGTACTTCTGGCACTTCTTGTTAAGTGCAAAGAAGTGCTAGAGGACTGGCATTAAACACAAAAAATGAAGCAACCATCAGATTGTACTCAAAGTCACGTAAAAGCTCAGCTACCCTACTTCTGAGGTCTGCTCAGGAAGATGCAGAGGGTTGGGTCCAGCTGACTCAATCCATGTCCAGGAGCAGGATGAAGTCAGAGGAAGTTGTGCATCTTCTACTCCACGCCCCCAGCTTTTCTCCCAGGCAGTGGTGAGCAGCAGGGGATCTCCTACGGCAATGTGAAAAGCAACGCACATTTGGGACAAAGGCACAACCCAGGCGTCTCGTAACCAAAAGGCTTGAAATAGACACTCACTTCAAGAGTTCTACTCAGCAGATTAGAAACATGCAAGAAGCTTTAAGAATTTCATTTGGACAAATTGGATTTTCTAAAATATTCACTAAAGGAAAAAGTGTAAGGTATTCAATTATATTTTCAGTCCAGAATAAAGTATTGTTGGAAATGAGGAAGACATGCCAGAAGAATGAACAGTTTGGTGGTTAAGGCAGCTCATCTGCTGTGTGGGATAATAAAGTCCAGATCCCACTTGAAGTTAGGGAATGTGATTTTCTTGCTATTAATTTAATTGTTTTCTTATTCATGCCAGGAGCAAATTTAAATTCACTCTTGGGAGGTCAAAATTCACTTCATGTTCTTGCAAATGGTCTGAATTATTTATAGTGCATAATGTTAATAAAAAAGACTAGAAAAAAAAAGCTGGTTTGGGGGGGATAATCTACATTTATATTAGGTAACCAACTTTGGATTTGACCTGCTTGGAAATAGATCAACTCAAAACCATGAGAAATTATTTCCTGACAATTAATAATTCTGCCCACATTTTTCTAGGGCTGTAAGGGCTTGAATAATGTTCACCAGATTCCAAATGGTGAAGAAGAACATGGGAAAGTGAGTTACACTCACCATTAAATTTACATCCATATGCATAACCAGCATTTGTGTTTCTGCATTCTTCTAATTTCCCCATGAGAATGCAGTAATCCTACTATTCCCATTCAGGTAAACACATTTTTTTCTTTCTTTATTGTGAAAATAGCAACGGGATTTGGCCCGTGGGGAAATAAAACTGTAGCAATAATTTAGATATTTTATGCATTATATCACTAATGTATTTTGATAAATGGTTTTGATAGAGCTTCCGTCTCCCCTGCTCTTTCAGCTTCTTGATCTGAGCTTGTTCTCTAGGTCAGCAGTTGAAGTCATCAACACCTTGGTGTTACAGTTGCTTGTTGTTGTTTTCATACCTCTTCTATTTCCTAAAGACTTGTCCAAATTTAAATTAAAGCTTAATGGTAATATAAGGCACTTTTATTGGTTTACAACTAACATACTAGTGTACTGCTGGTACAAATAAGGTGATTTTCAGTGGTATGATATACATATCTCAGCATTTTTCAGAACAGCTTTGTTACAAATCCTCCCTAAAATCAGCTAGGGTTTTAAATTAGGTGTAACACAAAGCTTGAAGGCAGGAACTGAAAGAGCCAGCACTCATCCCCATTTCCACAAGCCCCACTGGCAGCAACAGGAATTAAATGCCAGTGGTGACCCGGTGAGATCATCTCTGTGAGCAGCTCACCAAATACCTGCCTGTGCACACTGCAAGAATGTGCTCTGAGCTGTGGGAAACTCCGTGAGCTCATCCCTGGGGCTCTTTGTCTGGGCTAATTTTCATGGACTTCTCAGTGCCTAACATCAGTTCACTTATCTCTACATCTCTAGCCATATATCTGGGAAAAAAATTCCTTTAATTCAAAATAATTTTAATTTGAAACCCTTTTAATTCAAAACCAAGTTTGGCATAAGCTTGGCTAAAGCCGATGTGTTTGAGGAGATTTAGAATTTTTATTTTCAGTTTGTAGAACATACTGAAGCCCATTCATATGCACAGTTAACTGGAACTTTATATCCGGTTTGGAAATAAAATCCTCATGGATATGAACCTATGGAGTCTAATGTTTATAATTTTCTATGGCATCTTTTATACAAGGATCTCAAGGCCCTTTCTAATATTAAATGTGCTTAAATACTCCACATGCTATTTCCACTTTAAGGAAACAGTGACACACAAAGAGGTTGAGTAATTTGGCAAAAAGGGACACATAACCCAGACATCCTGGACTCACGCCTTAGTCAGAGACCAATTCTATTGGGATTAGGTATTCAGCCTGCCCTGTTAAAATTATCTAATTAATGGAATTATAAAATGAGAGACTTAATATTCTGGTAAGACCTGTAAAATGGCTATAGTTTCTAATTCTTGGAAAAGTGTCTGGATTGTGATACCATATGAAGGAGAGTACATACATCACCCACCATTATTTCATAGAAAAAAAAAATTTGTAAATAGTGAACAGATGAACAATAAATAAAAAGAAAAATCACAAATGTTAGTCACCAGGGAACCAGAAGAGTTCAGTGACCCCATGTCCCAAAATTTAAGCTGTCAAAACAATGTATATTTTTAAAAGAGAAGTTAAATTTTCAAATATGCACATCAGATAAAAAATAATACAAAATGATGTATCGTGAGAGATTTATCAATAATAGAGATTTACAGCAATGATGCACATGTAAGTTTAGTAATTGGGTGAACAGAAAGTTCACTCAAAAACTAGAATATTATTTAAAAAAAAACAACTATCAAACCCATTCTATAAAATAGGAAAGATTTTCTTATGTAAATTCAGAGTCTGTTTTTCAAAGAAGATTTGAAGGCAGCAGCAGGTCAAAGTACAAAATAATTGCTACAGATTAGCAATGTCTAGGCAGGTATCTCTTCTTTTAATGCGTAATTAATAATGTAAAACTATCCTGAGCCACACAAAATATTATTATTATGATAAGGTAAATAAACATCTCTGATAGGCATTCTGTCTTGCATAAAGTAATTTATGAATAGATTAACAATTAAACTAGCTCTGAATTCTCCCTCTGGAAAACCTCTCTATTTCTCAGTTCTCTTTGGCAGTGACTTTCTAGACATTTTATTATCTTTTGGCAAAAATGAAATTATTCTGAACATAGCTGTCCTACAATTACTTTTCACACAAACCAAGTTGTTAGCACACTATCATTTTCTGATCTCCATACCACCATATCCTTCTCTTAAGTTTATACTGTGCTATTTCCTGTGTTTCCTTGTGCTGAGTTCACCTTACATGAGAGTGATACTGTAAGAGATGGAAAGCTACCCTTGTGATCCTCTGCTAAATCTCCCTGTCAGCAGGTCCAGGACTAGCATATCTCTTTCTCTCAAGTTCTTTTTAATCTCAGCTGGTCCTGTTAGTCTTTGGCTATTTTTATACCACACCATTGTTAACATCCAGTAAAGACGATGGGGAATTCTCTGATCAAACTGACAGAAGATACCAATGAATGAGAAAAGGTTGTGGGAATGTGTTAATATCAATGGAAATTTCATTTGGGGAGACTTCTGATCCCAATTATATACATTAAAATAGCCAATAAGCCTGGCTAAGGTTTAAATTACTCCTTGGTCTGATTCAGTGCCACAACACAAACACCAGACTATAGGTGAACGCCGAGCAGCTTTCCCTGTCTCTGCTGTTGGAATGGCCCACTTCTCATGGTTTTCATCATGTTCTGTGGAGCAAGGACCTGAACCTTAGTTTCCACTGCCCCAAGTTACAGTCCTCATGGCTGGGCTTGCCAAAATATTTAATGATTAACACAGAAAAGCTTCAAAGGGAGAAATGGAAATATCCTGCCCAATTCTACTCTTTCCAAGAACAGTCACCCTGTGAGGGGTAACATATTCCGGTATAAATGAAGACACCAGAACAAGGAGTTACCCTGAGTGGCCTAGAGGATCACCCAGACACATTAGCTATTCTGAGACAACTTCCTTCATCATCTTGGTGGATTTGAAACAGTTTTTAACACACAAATTAGTGTGGATAGGTAAAACATTTCCACCCAGTTCTAGCCCTGTGGCTACACAGGGTTGCACCAAAAGCGCATCTGGATCCCAGGCCTCTGAACCTGGGCAAACACAAAGTTAGCTTAAAACCTTTTCCTGCACTGAGATTACTATAAATTGATTCTGACCCTTTACAAGTTCTCTTCTGCATCTGCAGAGAAAACTGTTCAGGGAATGTTTAAACTATACGTTTGATACTGTTTTTCTTTGCCCACTTCTGCATTTGTATAGGAGCAATGCCCAGGAGTTCTGATGTCAGGTACAATCCTGTTGTCCTAGCCAATGATGCCATGAAAAGAAGGTCCCAGTCTGAAAAACTTCCTCCCTCATGTACATCTACCAAAACTTATGACATCATTTATGTGTTGGGGTTTGTTTTTGGCTTGTTTGTGTTTGTTTTTTTTCAAGTGGATAAGCTGGGAGACAGTGGAAAATCAGCAACTGGTCAAAAGCACACCCTCTCTGCAGGTTTGGAATACTTCTATGTGGAAATCTGGGCAGGAAGTAACTTATTTGGGAATTGTAATAGCTCTACAGGTTTCCTATTCAGCTGTTGCACAGGTGGACCTTGAAGGAATTTCCTTTTAGAAATTAAATAAAACCATATGGTAGTATCTACATGCACTCAAGAACTTGAATATAAACACAGCATCCTGACTTATTTTTTATTTAGAACAGATGGTATTTGTAAAGGGAACTCAAAGGAAACACTTAAGATGGGAGATATGTGGCACAAAACAGGTGAGTCAGAAGAAAGGTTCCAGTCTTGTTTTGCAAATCAAATCTCTTACTGAATAAACAAGGCTACTCTCATTCTCAACAGAACAGTATCAAAAATAATATTAGGGGCCTTCTTTCCAGCCTTTGTCCACGTGTCAAGCAATGACTGTTTTTATTCAGGAAACGTGAAAGGCAGGACTTGCAGTGATGATGTAAATCATAATTGAAGTGTACTGCCAAAGAGCTGCAGCGGCTGAAGGAAATATGCATCATGTCCATTGAGTCTGGATCTGCTCCATACTGTTAGTCACCCAATTCTGCATGAACTGCTGCTGTAAACCATCAAAGGATGGGGGATGTTAACCTCCTGCAACACTGGCTGGAGATGGGAGGAGGGTTAAGTCTATCTTTCTCATTAACCGACACATTACAAATTCATCGCTTCACAGAACAGTGGCAATAAATCACTGATAACTTTTTTTAGATCGTCAACTCTTCTAACATCAACTTTATAAATGTCAAAGCACTCTCCTACTTTTTTGTAAGCAACCCAGAAGGGATTACTGTATTTATGATGCTGAACTGGGGGTCCAGTGGTCTATCTTCCACTCCCTGTAATACTGTTGAATTCATGTCTGACCTTGCCTTGGGACACAGTGCCATGAAACAGTTACTTTGTATTTGTAAGGAACTAAAGCTTCCATGCATCTCACAATAATTGTCAGTTCTACTTCATTATGAAGAAAGAAATTATGCTTTTTGTTGCAGTACATGCAGATATTTTATACTTCATTATGTTGAAGTCATAACCACAAACATGACATGTTGCCCAATACCAAAAGGGAATCGGAAAACATTTCAACAGAACAGTTCTTAATGGTGCCTCAGCAAATATACTTTTACTTTGTAATTTTCCTTTTGCAGCAGATGTCGCAACAACTAATGAGAGCTTGTCCATTGATATAATCCAGCTTTGTATCAGGCAATTCAAAGTATTAATCAAAAATATTCATTTGATCCTCAAAATCCAGGTGATGAGCTTATCTTTCAAGAATTGAGTAATAATTTGGACTCTTTTTTCTTTTGGCCTCCTACTTGTCACATTTTTTTTAAAGTTTTCAAGTGTTTTTTCTCTAGCAACAAAGACATGCAATACTTAATTTGAAAGCATATTATATTCTTTCATTTCTAGTGTTGTCTTTTAAAAACACCTATTATTTTGCCAATCCTTGATAATAAAACAGGATTAACCAAATGTTAGTACTATAAGCTGTGTGACCTTAAGAATTTAAGTTCCAGTCAGGAACGAGTCGTGCTAAAAACATGTGTGCCGTGTGCCAGCAAGTGAACATACAGCTATCCAGTCCTAAAGGATTTCTTAATCTCTGTATGTTATTGAGATTTAATGGGTTAAGGTTTGTTTTTGTAATTCAGGATATAGAAGCAATTAGTAAATTTCCTTGTTTGCAGCCATGAAATCAAGAACTCTGCTTAGCAGTGAGCCCACATCTCCTTGTTTGGCCTTTTTTTTGCTCATTCAGAGGCTGAAGCTCTTTGTCTTGCCCTTGATGGCCTTGCCAGTTCAAGCTGAGCTCTGGCTTTCTTAACCCCACCTCTGCAAGTCTGGGCAATGTTTCTAAAGCCCTCTCTTGTAGCCTGGCCCCATTTCTGACTCCTGTGTGTGGCCATTTTGCAGTAGAGGTCTGTCATGAATCACAGAATCATTTAGGTTGGAAAGGACCTTTAAGATCAGCCAGTGCAACTGTTAACCCAGCACTGCCAAGCCCACCACTGAACCATGTGCCCAAGTGCCACATCTACACATCTTTTAAATGCCTTCAGGGATGGTGACGCCACCATTTCCCTGGGCAGCCTGTTCCAGTGCTTAGTATCAGTGTGTAAGTGGAGAGAAGAAAACAAGGAAAGGATAGCAGCATTTTTCAAGTAATATGAAAGTCATGGAAAGAGATGTGAGAAAATTTGGGATGGCATCAGTAAGTGAATGGACAACATGCTGAGAAATGAATTTCAGCACTGACTGGTAGGCAAAGTTTACACTACTCACACCTGCCTCATGGGTTCTGCAAGGGGAAGATACACAAGAATAATCATTCAAGCACTTCACAGGGCATACTTTGCTCCCTGATGCTGCCACAGCCCTGCTTCCTCCAGAAACCACTGCCTGACGTAGTTTTGGGAAACAAGAGTTTTCCCTCTCTAATGTTCAAGCTGAAACCCAGCGATCTCTGTTCTGCAGGGCAGGAGACTGGTCCCTATCCCATGCAGCTTCCACAGCCGGACTCCAGCCTGCAGCTTTGTAAATCATTGCAGGAAAGGGAGCTGGCTGTCACTTGTACTTCAAGCACACCATGAAGACAGTCTGTGATGACAGACCAGTGATGCAAAGCTATTGGCAGGGCAGTCAGATGGACAAGGGACAGGGCACATAGAGCCAGGGCAAATAGAGCCAGAGAGACACAGCTCTCCTTAAACTGCGGATGCAACCTCACCTGGTCATCCTCTCTCAAAAAGAATGCTACACAACTGGAAGGCTGAAAAACACTTCAAGGAATGAATGTTAATACTATTTAAGACTATTAGGGTAACATGACAAAAAGTATTTATAATGAAGTTTTGCACAAGGTAGATAAGAGGTTCATATTGTATCCGATTTCCTTTACTGTGGGAAATGGGAAATGTCCCTCAAGATGTTCTTCTATTATACTTGACAAGGATCTGCAGGAAATTTATATTTGTGATTTTTATGTCTTTAAGCTAATGCAAGGCATGGACTGAGGGGACTGGAATCTTGTACAAAAGCTCTCCTAGGGTGTGCAAGTGCATGATGGAGTAAGGCATGCGTATCCTAGAAGTAGTCTCCAGAAAAGGAAGCAGTGCTTATGGTTCAGAGCACTTCTGTGCTTGACATCCAAGAGGCTTCATGTTCAAGAGGCAGGTTTGCTTTGCTTCCTGTCAATGCAACTCCAGAGGAGGGACATTGCTCCCACAGCTGCTTCACTGCATTGTGCAGATACATCAGTCTGCCCAAGCTTCTTCTGGCTCCTCGCACCATACTTCAGTGCCTGATGATGACATTGGCCCTGTGTTCAGTACCAGTGGTCTTAACACACAACAGTTTTAGACTTGGAATTGCTCAGCTCAATAATTGAAGAGAACATCTTCATTGGGAGTACTGCTGCAACCTTCTGTTCTAGCCTGGTCAAGAGGAACTACAAGATTTGACCTGTGTTGAAAGGCGCACTTGAAGAGCTATCCAAGTAATGGAACATTTAATGTGTTTTCTGCCTCGTGCAGTCCTACACTGCTGTGCTACTCACGTGCCATACTAATCAGCTTATAGGTGCTTCAGTCAGGTCTACATTATACTGTCTCCACAGAAGTGGCTTCAACATAGACAGCCTGTCACAAAGGAGCCCTGAGAAGGAATAAATGATTTGTACTTTTCCTTCTATCATTCAAAAATTGAGTAAGAACACTACATGAACAGGACTGGAGGAAAAAACTCTCATAAACTTTTATAGACCTAGATGTAGGCATATGCTCAGCATCTGAAGTTAGTGTCTTCCCAATAATTCTCTGATATTAATGATATTTGAGTAAACTTTCCTACCAAAAAGATAACTCACCTATGCTATCAACAGCTGGTAAATGATTTACATTGGATATATTGGATCTGTATCCAATAACTAGGTGAGAAAAAAAGCTGGATTTTATCCTGCTGTTAACATTGTCAAAAGCAATGCCATATCTAAAATACTTCTTGTCGGTTTTAGTAAAACAAGTGCTCTAATGAGTAATTTTAACCTTAACTTCCTAATGCAAGCACAAATTACAGTTTATAGGAACTTCACACAATTTTACCATTTTACAAAACACATGGTTAAGAACCCACTTCCCTCACTCTCAGGTGATGACGTACTTTGACCTCTAAAAGGCTTCACTGGAAAGACTAAAAGATTTGCCATCATCAGTAGTTCCAATATGAAACTTGAGCAAATACGATTTATCAGTTTTGAAAAGGACCAAGTCATACAGAGGCACAATTATAGGAAAGCACTGCTTCTTCTTTTACTTCCTGGGCATTATGTAAATAAATGTCTTTCTCGACCTCACTGACTTCAGGTTTGGAGATAAAGTTCATATACATATTTAATTTAGCATCATGAAAGTTCTTAGAAAAGATCTGTACTTCAGGACTAACTAAAAATCAGATAAGACTACTGCTAAAAAAAAGCCTAAACTGTTGTGGCAAACTTGGAAAAACCACTCAGAATTTTTATTTAGGCTAATAACAGAACCCTAGTATTAGAATTATTATTGGGTTATGCAACACAATTTATTCTAATAGTGAAAATTTGACTTTAGACAGCAGTGTTAATACATGGCAACAGGTAAAAGAAGTTCCTGATTGGAGTTTATGAGCTAAATTAAAACTGATGACACAAAAGTCATAAGCTCTGGAAGAAGCTGCTGAGGGTGAAAAAAGAGGGGTCAAACAAACAAGTAGAGGCGAGAGGGATAAAATTATGAGCTCTGTGTTTGCTTATTTGCAGCCAGCTTAGGAGTCACAAATGCTGTGATGAAGATTTGGTAGAGAGCTTATGAAAGAAAGAACTTCCAAGATTCAGTGGCCAGAGATGAAGTTCACAGAGGTGAAGTTCACACCACAAATTAGGTACAAGCTTTACAGTAAGTTTGGCTGTTCACAGTGTTTACAGAGAGACATTGTTTTCCTTTCAGAATGCAGTGTTTTATAGTATGCTACAGTTTACATAAATTACCATGCTGGATGGAAATTGCTTCGTGAGGAAGTTGTGTGGCCTCTGCTGAACAGAGAATACAGAAAACAGTGAATCCTGACTAGGCGAAGTCCAGTCTTGCTTACCAGGTTTAATCCACACAGGCCTGTTTGAGTCCCTTCCCACTCCTTACATTCACTTCTATGAAACTACATATGGCAAATGAGAAAATTTTCAGATACCAAGTCAGGAGGCTACAGAGAGTCTTTGGGGGAGAGATAATTTCCCTCATTTCATTTTGCACCTATCAGATGGGGAGCAGTTCTGAAAAGGGGCTCTGTTCAAAATGCCTGGTACAGTGGCACCCCCACTGCAAACCAGGTAATTAGCACCATTCCTATGATGTAGGAAATCAACCATCCTTTATAGGAATAAAATTAAAATCTTTAATTTCTTCTAGAATTATATAGGTAATAAGTCCCAAGACTTTCTCACTCTCACATGGCGAAAAAGAACCAAAATGCATTTTCTTTAGTAAGCAATTTTACTTTTATGTGTGTGAATTTTAAGAGGGAAAACTTACTGCTTTTCAAAAATAACATTTTAAAACAGTATCTGTGGACAGATTTCTATTAATGCTTTCTTTCCTCAAGACCTGCGACTGATTGAAAATAGGGTCCCCAGGGAGAGAAGCTGAGGCTGACCCTCCTGCCAGCTGGATATCTTCAAGCAGGACAGCAGCTTCGTAGTTCCAGGCTGGCCACAGCACATCCTACCTGGTGCACTGTAGGGATCTCTGTCCAGAAAACCAGGATACCGCTATCAGTGAGATATAGGGAACATGGGACTCCTTTAGAAATGACTCTGCTCTTTATGGAAAACTTGTTTTAGACAGGTCAGTGAAACACAGCTTGCCTCAGGTATGTTTTGTTCATCAGCAAGTACATTCCAGTACTTAACAAATGAGTTCAGCATAGGAACTTCCTCCTGTGGGTGAAAGCATGGTGGACAGGCCTGAGGGAGCGCTGCTGAAGCCACGCTGGGAGGCTGGGGCAGTATTGCTTGGGGTATGGAGAACATGAGGACAAGGATAAGGAACAAGAGATACTTTTCAAAGCAAGACCTGAAGAAGACTAACCTAAAGGAGGGGAAAAACAGAGCAACAAGTGAAAAGAATGAGGGTAAAGAAGCACATGAGACTGAGACTACCCAGGCTAGATGGAGCTTTGAGCAATTTGGTGCAGCAGAAGATGTGCAGGTCCACGGCAGTGGGGCTGGAACTAAATGATCTTTAGGGTCCTGTCCAACCCAAAACATTTTATGATTCTATCATTGTTCCACTATCATGTATAGCTTCTCTATACAGTGAGCCATTCATCCAATGTGATACCAAAAATCACTGGCAGAAGCAGAAGATACATAGAAATTCCAATTCCCTCACTGACTGTGAAACTATACTTTCTTTAGTTTTTCTTTTTGATGTCAAGCCTATAATTACTTTTTTAACAGGGATTACATTTATCTTCCATGGTTTGAGGAAAGAAGCCAGTCTTTACTATGCTTGCTATCAGAACTTCTCACAGCACAGCTAATACACAAATCTTATTCCTGGGTTACTTAAATGCTCACGACACAACAATTAAACGGTCACCTTTAATTAAAAAACTTAGGTTTTACAGTTTCACAATGCCTATGATCTCAGGAGGTAAGGCCAGGCAGCAGGTACAGAGAAGCAAAGTTCTATAACCCCGGAAAAAGAGAGGCTAAACAGTGTGACCATATAATGAATCATCTAAATTAATTTTTGCCCATGCTTTTTGCAGTTATTTATGACAAATTCAAAAAGTTCAACAACAGGAAGAGTGAAACAAACAGATGGCATTGTGTTTCAGCTCTGGCTACAGTTAAACTGGGCTTTTAACCAGGGTAGACCTGTCTTTTTCTTTCTCATACATCATCACTGATCTGAGAATGCAGTTTCACAAGTGAAATTTCTCTCCTGTTACTTGCAAGTGATACCTCTGCAATGCAAAACCATCAAAATGGGACTGCTAGGCCGCTGGTAATTACTGTTCTCTAAAATTCATATTATATATTGCTTACAAAAAGTGAGAAGCAAAAAGGAAACTACATCAAGGCTAATGAAGTTCTTTAACTTTTACAAGTGGAAAAGTACAGTATTTTCCCCTTGTTAATGTGCAAATTTGAAAAACTCCTTTGTCAGAAAAAAGAATTTAGTAGACTTAGTGCTGTTATCTATCCACAATATAAGAAATGATCTCCTGTTGATTTCAAATTAGTGGCAGAAGGAAGAAAAGTACCTAAGTGAAAACACTTCTGCAATCATGAAGTGTATGTCAAGAATATGTTGAGAAAAGAAGGTGTATATATAGAGAGAGAACTTAGAGAATGTCAGCTGCTTTGGGTGCCCCCTTCTCCAGCCACATGTTGCCAGTCCCCTTCCTACACAAACTTATTTCAGTTTGGTCTGCCATAAAAAGTCCATTGTAAACATAGAATAAATTTTGAACTTTTTTACCAGGTTGGTGTTTCGTGCCCTAGAATCCTTTCACCAAGAAGTCACCTAATCAATATTGTCGATGGGGGGGATTTTAGGGGATTGTAGCAGTGCTCATTCCGATAAATTTGGGCTGCCTTGAGGCTGTGGCTAATATGCCAACCACATGGGACAGTGTTTCAACTGTATACTGTCTTAGCTTCTGATTTCCATTTGATTCTGCTTTGCACCAGCACTTATTTTCCCCTGATGGTGTCAAATGCCATTTATCATAAAAGTTTATGGAGGAGAGTCACAAACACGTTAAATACTGTTTTCTTCTCATAGTTCACTACAATGGCATGTTATCATGCAGTGAGAAACACAGTATCGAGCAGCACCCAGTTCGTTTTGATTGTGTTGAGATCCTGAAGGGATTTGTCCAACAATGCTGTTGTAAAATGTATTTAGCCTTCACAGAAAATGCCACAGGCTTCCATTGAAGCTTTTCCTTCCTTAATACAGCACTCACAATCTTAATAACTCTAAGTAATATAGCACTTGAGTTCCCACAAATAAACTATTTCAGAGCATTTGCTGCTCTGCTGCAGAAAAGCATGGCATGAAACCAATGATGAGTGGCATTGTTTTACATTACATGTGTGCTTATTGTTTCATAGCATAATGTCCAAAGAGGAAATACCTCTGACAGAGTCCACTGTGAAAGCATGGGATCAACAGCAGAGCTAGGGCTAAATTAAATAAAGCAGGACTCTAAACATGCATTCTCTTTAGAGGTACCTTTCATTGCAGGTCACTGTGAAGGGACACACAAAGGATAAGACAAGAAAATTGCATTATGAGGCAATTTGTTGAGGACAATGAAGACAAATGTCTAGCTGAAAGATGTTACGAGGTTTACGAGGTCATAAAATAGCAGATGAAATTCAGATAAATTTAGAGCAATCTTAAATTTATATACCCATTACTACAGGATCTGAAATGAATGTTTCCATGCAGTAACAAGATGTAGGGGTTATACTTCCCCAAAAACTTTGACTCTGTGTCCAGTAGCAAGCACAAAACCAACCACATATT
This sequence comes from Dicrurus megarhynchus, assembly GCA_013399195.1. Classification (NCBI taxonomy): domain Eukaryota; kingdom Metazoa; phylum Chordata; class Aves; order Passeriformes; family Dicruridae; genus Dicrurus; species Dicrurus megarhynchus. The sequence continues at coordinate 2,192,683 of VXAD01007328.1, forward strand.
AGGAAATTCTAAGTAAGGAACGGAGAACAAGGCAAGAGATATCATGCCACTGTATAAAACCCTATGCTTAAATACTGCTAAATGTATCCCTACAGTTAAAATACTTCATATAGATCCATTATCATTCAAAATATATGCAGGAGAACTGAAAGATGTGTAGAGAAGGGAAAACACATGGAGCAGTTACCATGTAGGAAGTTGCCTAAGGGCAGACCTAGATATTTAAGGAAGGTATCCCTTATGCTTTATTACCTTCTTTCTCTATTGGCCTCTGTCATAGGCAAGATATTAGATGGACTTTTGGTATGAATCAATATTATTTCTCCTTATGTTCTTAATCAAATCCTGAATCAAATAAAGCTGTCTGTCACCATGTAGTTGATCCAGTTTCACCTGTGATTGGAGAATGATGGTTGTTTTGGCAACAGTAGGCATTGTGCAAGGGTTAAATAATGAGTACCATTTCTATTTTGGAGTACTAAGCACATCTAACTGTTTCAAACCATAGGCAGACTTGACCATAATAACGCATGTTGCCTGAATGATTCTCTAATTTTAAGACTATCCTTCATAAACCACTGATTAGATTTGTTTCAGCACAGATCATTCATTCAAGTCTCCCAACAAGTGAGGTTTATCACAATGATACATTTTATCCTAGAATAATCCCAGTGGAAAGCCTGCAGTGAGGCATGCTCATTGAGAAACCAATACAGACCAAACCTCCTTTTTCATAACCTCTCTTCAACAATGGCAATGAACATATGCCGATGAAGAGTAAGTATAGGGCACAAGATTTATCTGAAATATTATCCTAACCACCACATATTTTCAGGTCGGTACAGTCTAGGCCTAACATGATTTGTCCCTTTAAAAACCCTAAATCGATCTTTTTTCCAAATGGTTGTCCTCGACTCACACAAATTTTAAGTATCCACAGCATTCTTTGTAAAGGAGTTCTTCAAGTCTGCCACCTACTGTGCCAAGACCCGCCTTCTTCAATTTCCTTCGGATTCAGTTCCTATTAGAAGCCTGTCGTAGACTGCAAGAGACAGTGAGCTCGTAATCTTTACCATTATGTCTGCACAATGCATGATTCTGGAAACCTCTATCACATTGCTTAATAAACCCTTTATTTTTCAAATTGGGAAACCCTACACTGCCTATGGTTCTGGCATGTACTCTGTCATCCTTGTTTATCTTCTTTGATAAGATTTTCCAGTTTTAGTCAGCCTTTTTTTTTTGCAGCCTACCCTGAGTACAGTATAAGGTTTTGAGCACCACAATATGAAAAAGACATTGAGCTCTTAAGAGAGTGTCTTAAGGAGGGCAATGAAGGTGGTGAAGGGCCTTAAGGGGAAACCATATGAGGAATGGTTGAGGTCACTTGGTCTGTTCAGCCTGGAGGAGACTGAGGGGGCATGTCATTGCTGTCTGAAACTTCCGATGGGGAAGAGGAAGGGCAGGGACCAGTTTCTTCATGCTCATGACCAGTGACAGACTTGAGGAAAAAGCATGAATCTGAGCCAAGGGAGGATTAGGTTACATATTAGGAAGAGGTTTTTCACCCAGAGGGTGGTTGGGCACTGGAACAGGCTCCCCAGGGCAGTGGTCACAGCACCAAGCCTGACAGAGTTCAAGAAGTGTTTGGACAATGCTCTCAGGCACATGGTGGGATTCTTGTGGTGTAATGCAGAGGGACAGGAGTTGGACTCAATAATCCTGATGGGTCCCTTCCAACTCAGCATGTTCTGTGATTTTATGTTGGGGGTTTTTGGTTGTTGTTGTTTGGTTTTTTATTGTTGTTGGTTTTTTTATGATAAGGGAGGCAGAACTGCATGCAGTATTAATGCTGAGAGTGAACAATGCATTTATGCATGCAAAATAATGCTATTTATTTTCCCTTCATTCCTTTCTAAATCATGCCTAACTTTTATTTTGCCTTTTTTTTGAACTATATTGAATAGACATTGAATTGACATTTTCCATTGAATTGCTGTTCATAATCCAAAGGCTTCACTCCTGAATGTCACTGGTCAGTGTGGAATCCATTACTCATGCAAAAAGGAATTTTTCCGCCTTACCTTTACCTGCACTGAATTTCATCTAACATTCTATTGTCCAGTCACTAGTTTCAAAAAGTTCTCCTATTCTTCTTTGTTGTTTTCATCATCCTTACTATCAGAAAGAACACAAATCCTCTGTAAATTCTTGCACTTCCTACTCAATGTCTTCCTTGTCTTCTCCCTCCCCGTCACTTAGGTAGCATGGATCCGAGCATGGACCCCTACAGACTTTGGTGACTTTTCTGAAAGGCTGTAATTAATATTTTCCTTCATCCCTTGGATCCCATCTCATAGATGATCCATGTCTTACCCCATGGCTCTTTGGATTCCCAAAAGCTTTTGAAGGAAACTGACTTGACTAATTATTAAGAACCAGCCGTCTTCCCACACCAGTCACATATGTTCACATGTCCATCTAGTAAATTATTTCTCAGAGTTTTACTAACTTGTTTGGTTTAAATCTTGTGCTGCAGATGTGTAGTTTCCTTCCTTCTCCCTGGTACCTGTTTTAAAGACTGGTATAATGTCTGCCATTGTTCCAGTTTTCATGTACCAAAATAGTTTTAAACGAAGTGGCTACACATTACCATTATTAATTCAACAATTTCATCCGTGACATCTCTAAAGTCCATGGATAAACACTGTCCATCATTAGTTATTATTTCCATCATCAATGTTTCCATGACCTCTCTAGCCACTTAAGTGTCAGATGTACTCTCTGAGGAACATCTTGTCTCTCCAAAGGGATCTAACATGGATCTCCAATTTAGTTCAAAACGAAAACTGAAGCAAAGAATGTATTTGGCTTCTCAGCAGTGTTCTTGCCCTCTCAGTGCTCCTTCAATGCCATAAGCACCATTTTGCTCTGTGGCCTCTCTAGTGTGCTTCCTGCTTTTCATATGTCTGCGAGAAAATTTAATATTAATTTGATCCTTTTAGCTCATTGTTCCTTGAACTCTATTTTGACATGCACTATTGCATTTATACAATTAATCTGCCAGGGTTTAAAATCCTTTGTCTTTTCCTTGTTTGGATACAATTCCATCTTTTTGAAAGGTGTCTTCTTATTCTAATAATCTAGTTATTGTTTTGATTAGACATGCTTGCTTCCTTTTCACCCTTATTCAAGCCTTCTTAACAGGTGGTGCACTGCTGGGTTTCCAGTATACAGTCCTGCACTAACCTTCTTGCAGCCTGCAAAGATTTACTCACTTTAGGTTCAATTTAACAAATTGCTAATTTTCACATATTTAACCATTTTGAAGTTGTGTACCTCTGGGGTAGTGATGGTGGGGGGTGAGACTGATGATGGAGAGTGAAACCATTCTCTGTAGGGGTGGTGAATTTAGAACTTTCATGCACACCCATTAAATATTAAACACTGGTTGTGTCTAAGGTCAGGACTTACTGGGTTTAAAAGGAGTAATTTCTATTGGTGTCTCAAAGCTGCTTAAAAATCAGCAACGTGATTAAGAACCACTCAAGGATTTTGTACTAATGAAAGTCAGAGGTACTAAAAACTTTGAAACAGGCATTCAACAATGGGCTATATTAGCAACATTAGCAGCCTCCATGTTAAAGAATAATTTATATAACTAAGAGCAATGTTCTTTTGTCATTTATAAACTATTAATCAACAATTCCCCTTTTATTAACTTTAATATGTTACATGTGTTATTTGGTGTATGTCAACCATACACAGCTTTAATACATTGTTTTAATTAGTTAGAAGACAGGGAGCCACTAAAAATACACATTAATCAGTGAGAAAGCTGAGACATTAAGCATTCTTTAGCTCGTTTTTAAGCTGGTACTTTACTAAATCCCTACAAGCTCTCTAGGTCTTTTGATACGCCTGCAGAACATGGTAGTTTGAAAACAGCAAATTAACTTTTGAAAGAGTCATTTCATGAGATACATTTACTCTTTTTTATGAATGACTTTCCTTTTTTAAAGCTGAATGCTCTCAGGAACACACAGAAATTCCAGTTTATTTCAAACAGATAACATCCTCTTGTGGTTCAATTCAAGACATTATTCAGTATAGAAATTTGGCTCAGATTTGTGTTACAGTGTAAGAAATCAGTAGTCCTCTAAAAATACTTGCAGTGCCTCCAAAATGTACTATTAACGCTTCTCAATATATTGAACAAACCCCTGAGAGTCATGAAAGGTGACATAACTTATGTAAGCCAAAACCATGAAGACACTGAGGGGGGAAAAAGTCATACTGTGCTCTATTTAGAAAGTATGATAATGCAAGTTACAGACAATCAACTTAAACAGTACAGGTAACTATTTCTGGCATGGTTGATGAGAGTTTGATTTTACAGTCTTAATATTTTTTACAGGCAGTAATTTTCAAGCCCTTTTCCAGATCTTATAAAAGACAATTCTAGCAATGCCTATCAGCAGAGCTGGATTTTTAATATCATGGCACAGACTTCTATCATTTGAGGCAACAGTAATCACAGCACACCTCTCCTCTCTGCTCAGGCAGATCACTGGAGGAGACACATGTGGCTTTTGCTGAGCCTTTTCAGATAGTTGAATCCAATCACTTCTCGTTCCTCACAGTCCCTACTGCCTACTTTCTTTTATCCTGCTTCCATAGACCTTTTCTGTTTGTCTGTCCACATCCTCACCACTCCTTGTCCTTTTCTTTACTATCCTCTCTCCCTCCTCTGATCCCTGTTGATACCCCATACTATCCTCTTTATTCTTGTCCCCTTAATCTTCTCCAATTTACTCAATTTCTATCAACAGAACTATGTCTTTTTCTGTGGTATTGGTCACAGAAACAACTTCAATATTTAAGTTGGTGCTCAAAATCCACTTCTCCTTAGGCAAATACCCCAAGGAAGTTCAATCTTAACTGCATTTGACAAATACAAGCATTTGGTAAACAGGAGCTTATATAAAACCCTAGCTACCAAGCTGTCTGTAGAAGTTAACTGACCCTTTGACAGTGTCAGAAGAGCCTGTAATAAAGAAGGTCCTCTAAATTTAGCTTGGAATCCAATAATTAAAAATGAAATCTAGGCACTAACCCTCCCCTTCATTTCCATATCTACAGCCTGGCTCTGCCTTCATCCAGTGGTGTCTGTGCAATGCATCAGCTTCTGTGGACAAAGTGATAATTTCATACAGTTTTTCTGAAAGTATCAAAAGGCAGGGACAAACTGTGGCACCCTGCAGGGACACATTCTCTTGTATATGCTTCTATTTTCATATAAACCCCTTCCCAAACCCGAAGCTAATTAATGGTAATTGGATACACGATAAGAAACCCCATAATTCATGATTATTGCTCTGAATTAAGCGCTGCATGATATTGAACATTGCATAGTCAAAATCATCATGGGCACCCTCCACCCTGTGCAGCATGAATGACCCAGGCTAATGCTTTCTTGGGAAAAAATACTTTGAGAACAAACATGTGACCAATCACATTATCACCCCTTGTTAATTTCTTTCACAACCTCTGGCAACCTGAACATTTCAAATTCTTTCCTAGTGACATCTGTATTCATGCATCTAACTCAGATTAAAACCCGCAGCAAAAACACTGCCCTTGTGCAAGGAAGCATCACTGTCGGCCCTGCTCCTGTGCTCACCGAAACACATGGCCCTTTGGAGCCCCGCTATCAGCTCTTTCCTATTGATCCAGTTTGCATGACCAGTTAACAAAGGATATCCCACAGCCACCTGTAAGCCCTGCACCTTCTAGTTTTCAGCTGAAAACAGTCCCGCTCACTCATTATTTCTCTGCTCTTTCCATACAAACTCCTTATGCCTGCCAAGTGTCCCATTTCTGTCATTTGGGAGTTGGCTTAAAACTGCAGGGCAAAAAAAACCCTCACACACAGATGGGAGAGGTTTCCTTGGAGTTAGGCATACTCTGCCTAGGCTGAACAGCACAGCCTGCTTAAAGCATCTTATACAATATGGCAGGGAAAATTAACATATTACACTGACCAACATGCTTAATTTGAAAGTTTTAACTGGGTCAGGATTTTAAACTGTCAACTTTTTTTTTAGTTGAAACATATTTTTTGGACTCTCTCCAATTAATATTTAAGTAAAGTGTTTTCATCAGCACTTAACATGTGTATCAGCTATAAACTAAGACAACTTGTCAGGAGCAAACATGCAGACAGTGCAAACAAATCCGCAAATTTCACCAATATTTGCAAGATCAAAATAACTATACTGAAGACCATGGGAACTGTTCAAATAAAAAGGAGGTATTTATACTGGTTTAAATTCACACTTAACTTCAGAGGTTGAACTTCTCTGGGTAGCCTTTGCATTTTGAAAGTACTGCAGATAAGAACATCAAAGCTAGCAAACCTGAACAGGAAAAGAGGTTTCATAGACTGGTCTGATGTACTTGTCTGCAAACCAAATTTAGCATAATATTCAACTGTGCCCCAGATAGAAGCACTTGGAGTATGTTACAGCTCCATTCCCCAACTCTTACACACATGCCTACATGCCTACTTCATCAGTCATACACCAGAAACTATAGCTCTTTTGTCTTCTATGGGGCAGTTTTCAGGAGCTGACGGAGGTCATAAAAGTAACAAGGATAGGCAAACAAAGGGAAAAGATGTTTTTCCTCTAGGGAAAGGCAGCTTCAGGGCTCTAGTTCTGAGCTGGGAGACTGGTGGGAAAAGAAATGTGGGAGCAACACTTATTACAATACAGTCAGTTTGACTAAGGAAATTTAGTGACATTTCCTATTCTCCGTAAAGGCCTGGCCACGTGCAATCCTAAGTAAATATTCCAAACTGTACCTGCTATGAATTATGGCTTTTTGCTATGAGTTCAAAGCTCTCCATGACAGATCTACAGCCTGACTCATTATATTTGGAGTAATGATTATCCTGTATAAAACACAACAGCTTTCCTCTTGGGGTATACAATGCAAGACTTTCTCCAGTGGTTTACTACCACACTTGTACCTTAAGGATTTACAGAAGTGCTTAATGGGACTTTTTGAAAGTATCCAAATTCTTATCCATGCCTGGAATAAAAATTCCCTTCAATATTGATGTGTGGATGCTCTTTAGGCACTTAAATACAAACATTCAGCAATTTTTCCATTGCTCTGTTCAATCAAAGGAGCATATTCAAGCAACCTGCCAAGCCACACACTCAAAACATAGAGTGTATTCTGCCTCAGCAGCCGACTACCTTTTGCTGCTATTTCTGATCCCAGTTCCTCTCAGTCTTCCTTTGCTCCTTTCATGAAGCCCATTTCCATATGGGTTCATCATTCTTCAGGCCTAGTCACCATTATTCCATTAGGTTTCAGTGTCTTTGGGCTATGTTAGCCAGAGGCTCTTTCACAGTAATGAGGTACAGATGTGCCTCTGCTTTTCAGTCTGTGCTGTGTTCCTTCCCTGCCCTGACCTAGTAAGACAGAAATTTATGCTCTTTACATGACATGGTACGAAATACACTTTAGGACAAAAATCCTAATTCCCTGTCAGATATGGAATTGGAAAACTTTTCTAGTGATGGGAAGATTTGAAGAATACAATCATCTCCCAGCAAACTTTAGGTACTTTTTTCCTATAAAGATGGTCATATTTCACTTTTTGGATGTATATTACTTGCATAAATGTCATCATCTAAACAAGATAAACTGTATCTGGCGAAGCAGAGCACACACTGCTGAAGCGCTTTATCTCGGTGAAAACAGGGGCAGCTTTGTATTCATGAAAGTGACCATCAGAAAGGGTGCTGGTCTCTTATTATTTAGTCTAACAACTGAAGGAAGTAAAAGACCAAGCTATTTTAATTTTTATTTTTAAAGCAGCTCTTACACAGATTGTGACGGGAGCATTTTGTGAAAGGCACTCTCACATCTTTGTTGAAAGCAGGTCTAGTCAGGGAAGGAAGCTTTTACTTCCTTTTGCTGCTGATTAAGAGTCTAGGGCTTAAAGGGCAAGTCCAGACAAGGAATGAGATCTTTATCACTGCCCTTGGAACAGTTCCCACTGTTGTGCTCATTTTCCCCTACTCTTAATCACAACTTACAGCTGTAAAACATATCTCAGAGAATGGTACCAGCATATCAGCTGTTCCATGAAGATGCTAGATCATTCAGCATTGTTATGTTTTCAATACTTATAAATGTTTCTAATAATATTACATGGTTTCAATCAGTAAACAGTTCTTAAGAACTACCACAGCTGTTTTCTGAGCAGCTAAAATAGATCAGCTTGTAAGAAAGCAGCACAGGACAGTCCTCCTCTAAAAAACGCAGTGTGGGAAGAAGCCATCTGGTGAGTATTACATGTCACCTTCTTCTCTTAGCATTATTCACCTAGGGTCCAGTCCCTTCAGGAGAGATATTTGACATTACAAACCAGGAGCAGAGCTTAGGACCAACTCTAAGCATCCAGATATAACACATCGCTTTAAACAATCAGTAAAGTTGATGCCAGGCTGAACATGTGCCAACCACGTGCTCCCATCGTGATCAAAGCAAACCACTAAGGGCTACCTTAGGGGAAACATAGCAGATAAAGCGAGGTTCTTCTGTGCTTAATCTGCTGCTGGAGGAACGGGGCATAGCTGGTCTACTGTGTACACTTTTGGGAACCCGCACACAATTCAAGAGAGATGTTAAAATTTGGAGAGAGTCTATGAAGTGTCTGTCAAAGATGGCCAGGGACATAAATCGCATGAGCTTCGAGGAAAACCTGAGGGAGTTGTACTTCTTTGTCTGGCAAAGGAAGGGCTAAAGGGAGATTGAGTAGCAGACTATAACTACACAAAGAGATCAGAGAATCACAGAACTACAGAATTGATTAGGTTGGAAAAGACCTCTGAGATTATTGAATCCAACCTATGACCTAACACCGCCATATCAACTAGACCATGGCATTAAGTGCCACATCCAGTTGTTCCTTAAACACCTCCAGGGACTCCATTACCTCCCTGGGAAGCCCATTCCAACATCTAATCACACTTTTGTGAAGAATTTCTTCCTGATGTCCAACTTAAACCTCCCCTGGTACAGCTTAAGACTATGTCCTCTCATCCTATTGCTTGTTGCCTGGGAGAAGATGCCAAACCTCACCTGGCTACAACCTCCTTTCAGGGAGTTGGAGAGAGTTATAAGGTCTCCCCTGAGCCTCCTCTTCTTGAGGCTAAACAATCGCTGCTCCTCACAGGACATGTGCTCCAAACCCTTCACCAGCTCTGTTGCCCTTCTCTGAACACACTCCAGCCCCTCAGTGTCCTTCCTGAACTGAGGGGCCCAGAACTGGACACAGGACTCAAGGTGTGACCTCACCAGTGCCAAATATAGGGGGACAATCATTGCTCTGGTCCTGCTGGCCACGCTATTGCTGATACAGGACAGGATGCTCTTGGCCTTCTTGGCCACCTGGGCACATGCTGGATCATGTTCAGCTGCTGTCAACCAGTACCCCCAGGTCCTTTTCAATTGGGCAGCTTTCCAGCCATTCCGTCCCCAGCCAGTATCATTGCATGGGGTTGTTGTGGCCAAAATGCAGGACTTGGCACTTTGCCTTGTTGAACGTCATGCTGTTGGCCTTGGCACATCCATCCAGCCTGTCCAGGCCCTGTGCAGGGCCTTGCTACCCTCCAGCAGATCAACACTCTGACCCAGCTTAGTGTTGTCCACAAATTTGATATTACAGGTATTATAGGGATAACACAGACTTCTCATGACAGTAGCAGAGAACCTAACAAGGGGCAAGGGATGTGTGTTGTGACTTTGAATTTTCAGATGGGACATTAGGATGAATTCCTTCACCAGCAGGGCAGTGCAACACTGAAAGCAGCTAGGTAGAGAGAGGGTGGACTTTTTTCGCTTTTCAATATTCAACTAAGCAAACCCATTGCTCTACTGTTGCTTAAAGTCAATGATAGCTTGTGATAGATGTAATGAACTAGGAATGACAATAATTCTTATTTTAAACAGAAGGATGGACTGACTGACATCCAGGTGTTGACTCCAACCAATGCTTCTATGATTGTGTGAGTATTTCTGCAATAGGAACTGACAAATGATGCAATGGAGACTCTGTGAGCTTCCACGGCACAGGTCTACTTTATTATTTTCTTTATTTGCTGAAAGAGAAAACAAAGGTTGAACGGTCTTTATTGATGGGCAATTTCATGTGGGCAAGTTCACTCAGGGTGACAATGTTGTGACTTACATCCCTGTCTAGTTCCAGCTTAGTCCTTGCAAAACAGACAGTTGCAAGTCTTCCATAGCTTCTTTCTAAGTCTCCCCACAGTATAGTAGTGCAGTATAAATGATAGTTGATAACTCTTAGATTGTTTGTGCTATACTTTAAAGCTTAGATGAAAAGATTCCTTTCCACTACTGTTTTTTTGACTGGTACAGTTTGAAAGTGACTGCTGTGATTGCCATGCCAGAACATAGGAATGTGAGATTCTTATTGAACCACTGTGTTTGGCAGAGCTCCAATATTTTAACTTATTTGTCTTATAGTGATTGACAGGCTGCCCAGGGCCTGCAGTATGACACTTGGTGTCTCACTGATTTTGCCATCCAAATACTACTGAGGGACTTGTAGCAGTGCCGATGATTCTGGCCGTAAACATTTTTGTTGGTCTGTAACACAAAAGACCATAATTTAGACCAAAAAACGTATGTGATTGGACAAGACCTTTCTCCATTGAAAAGTCTTCTATGTCACAGAAGCACATGAACAAAGCATTTCTGGGAGGATGAGTGTATCTCAGTGTACGAGGAAGAAAAAACGCTGGAAAAACTGGAGCCCGTGTTTAGCCTGCTGCCTGTACTAATGAGGTCAATAATCATAACTTTTGAGCTACTATGTGAAATTATCAAAGCCAATACATGCATTATTACCAAAGTTGAAATCTTTGTAATCCTTATATTTTTTATAATACACCTTATTCGAACCTACATGGATGTACTTGCCAACAGTCTGCAAATTTGCCTAACACCTCCCTATTAACTTCACCTGCCACATCAAAACAGAAGAGCCCTCTGCATTGTGGTTTTGGCAGCATGAAACCAGACACTGAGAATTAAGACCTTGCCACATCTCATTGTTGACCATTTTCCCAGAAACACACAAAAATGCAGTTGTTAAAAAACTAAATTCATCTAGATTCTGACACTCTGGGACTGGCTTCTAGTCCACGATATTGAACTTATGTGATTTCCTTAGAGTGCAGCATGCTTGACTTCCTGGTGCAAATAAATGTTCATCCAAGGTTAAAATATAGCCATCTTTAACAGAAATATTCTGAATATAATAGAGCACCAGTGAAAATGAGCCCTGCCTCATCTTGTGGAGCTTAGTAACTTGTAGTTACTTTCCTTTACTTTCCAAAGTTCACGACAAGTCACTCTTTCAAATGTAGGATTAGAACCCATGTTAATATAAGTTTCTTGTTGGTTCAAGTTTTTGTAGGACAGTGCTTGTCTCTGCTGACCATCAGATAAAACTGTGATCATCAGGTTTGAACAACTGCCAGTTTTAGGGTAGTCAAAAAAACTTCTCTCAGATATCGCAGAACCAGTCACCAACATCTTGATGTTTGTTCTTCCACCATCCCCTAGTGCATAGAGGAGAGAAAAAAAAAAAGCTTCATATTATAGAAGGGCTAGGAGTCACTGACAGCATGCCTGGCTACCTGGGAATGATAAGACAATTAAAAACATCAAAGACTGTTCTTAATATTTCAGCAGGTGAAACATTAGTTGTTAAATTGAGGACACGTGACAGATTCCTCAATTTAAACATACCTTACGACAACCTGACATCAAGTGTAGTGGGAGCTGGGTAGCAGCTATCTGTCTCAGCCACTAGTCCAACTGCTGTTCTGGAGGTGATTTATTTCCCCAGTATAACTCCACATTGACTGAGTTTTGTAAATCTCTTTTGTTCTCCCTCCCAGCGCTAACACGAAATGTGCTATGAAATATTTTGCTAATAAGCTATCAGACCCATGATCTAAAGGGTGATCAGCATTTCTTGACATAGCACCCAAGAGAAGGTATGTACTAAAAGGCCATCCTCTTCTTCCAGATTACAACTGATTTCCAGATTTGACATCACCATTGTTACCTGTGATGACTTCTAGCTGGTTTTGTGTTAAAACATAATTTGCCTACAAGGATAGTAACAGCTCCAACATCTTTGTCCAAATCCTCTAACGTAACTATATGAAATAATGGTATTCAGCATTCATTTTTTGTGGGGAAAGAATACTGGACAAGCAATATTAGACATGAATAGTTGGGGTTTTTTTTCTCTTCAGCATAAGACATGAGATGTATGAGTGTGTTATGGATTTTTTTCTCAATGGCATAAATTCAGCACTTCATTTTATTATGTGCTAATTTTATATCTTTCTAAAGGCTTTGTAAAAAAAATGCTAAATTACAGAAAACTTAAATCCCAAATTTCAGCTTGAATCATACAGAAGAGAAAGCAATTGATTAGTTCATGACTGTGGAAGTTAATTTGATTTAAGAGCTATGAAACTTATTTCAGATTCTCTTACCAATACTTATTTTCCTTTTATTAACTGCCATTAGGGCTACAACACTGCAAAAAGCATCATGAGAGTGGAAATAGATGGAAAAAAAGAAAACGTTACTATTTACAATGTAACATATACAAAGCTTATACAAAGCAGTCTAATGATCTGTGAGCTTGATGCCTAGCCAATTTTAACTTTACTCCTGAGAACTGGATTATTGTCTAAGATTTTGGTTTGGTTCAAAACCAAAACTTGGATATGAATTCCCACTCAGTTCAAGAATGCTTGGATCTATGTTTACCCTGGGATTATAATATCAGTGAAGGGTTAGTTAGTTTAAGAGAGCTAAAAGGAAAAGAAAAATCTAGGATACCCTAGGTAAAAATTGCATAGCACTAGAATAAAGGAGGGGAGTGGAAAGCATGCTTGCTTAAGTAATGTTTAGACCATTAACCTAATTTTCAGTAGGACTAATATAACTTGAAGTGATGAAGGTACTATTGCAAAATCCAAACAACTAAGTGATAGATTCATAGGTTCTCTTTGCCCCTACTGCAGCCAAACAGTTATCCAAGGAGGATATCAAGTGGCTGCTGGAAATCTGGAAGGTGTTTTCTAGGGCTGTTTATATTGGACCTCACAGTGATGAAAACTATTTTTGTGTTAGGATTGTGTCAAAGCCATTAGGGGAAGCTATCCTGCTAAAGCCAAAATTAGAAATCTTGCATACTTCGGAAAAAAAAAAAGAGAAGGAAAAGATTAAGACAGAGTCTTCTGCCCTGACAATTCTGCTATGTGAATTAACATATCAAGTAACCTCTCACAAAATGAAAATAGTTTTTCTGAGAGGAAAAACATTTTACACTCTTGAAGAGTGTACAATTCACCTCTTTGCTCACGTTATTTTGAAGTAAATGGTAAATTTCTGAAAATCCAGACCTTTTTACACATTATGTATAGATTTAAGAGGGCACAGGATGATGTCTGTAATTCTCCTGGACAGGACGAGAAACTCCCCTCAGCTGTATTGTTTGTTCCTTGCTAGCTCTGTTCTTACTCAAGAACTGAACGGGTATTGCCCTCTGGCTTCATTGCTTGTTTCTTTTTTTTCTTGCCTTATGGGAGTAATGAGATATATATGACCCAGAAAACGAAGAGGAAATCCACTGCTAGCTGTTGCAGAGCACCTTAGGGATCAGTGGGGCTGTGAGCACTAATGGAGTCTGATTTCCTGCAGGAGAGCTCCTAGTCCTCTCAGCTCTGAGCATTTCTTCTGGATGGGGTTCCCGATACCTAGTAAGGAAATAGTACAAAGGAAATTGTAGTAGTTATCCAAGTAGAAACTCTTGAGTCACTCTTTTTTTATGAAGCTTACAGTAATTATTGTAGATGTTTTGATCTGTGGTAAATTTGATTGGAATATTTCAAAGACTTGGAGGGTGAACAGAGCCACAATTGGCTGAAGACAGTGTAATCACCTGTGGCTTAGTCTCTTAGGGAATCAAACAGGACACACTTCCAGGAGGTGAGGAAATAAATTATCACTAAGTTGAGCAGTCATGGTAGGCCTGAGCCAATAGACTGACAGAAAGCACAGGATGATACTTTGTGTCTTGTCATGCTGGCAATCTTTTGGTTTCATCTACCTACCTTTATCTGATTTCCACAACTACAGAAAGACTCCTGAAGATGAGCCAAAAAAAAAAAAAACCAACCAAGATCTCTCCCTCCCCCAAGCACTTTGAAACATAAAATATTTTCATAAAATAAGCCAAAATCTAAAATTATCTGGTATCAGCAGATAACAGAAGGAGCTGAAAACTATTTGGCCTTATGAAAGCATACATACCATCTCCCCAGTGCTTTAAACAACTGATCATGGCTGATATTGTGTAATACTGTTCTAAACCAGAAAACTTTTTCCCACTGATTCAGTTTTTATATTTTATGCTTTCTTTTTTTCTATACTGAATAAGTTGGATGGAAATATATCTCATCTTGCTGTTAAAAGTACTGTCTTTTCCTTAGTGGATAAGGAAATCCAGAAGAGCAGAGCTTGGTGTGCATACGTATATAATCTGACAGAAGTAAATGATAGTCCTTAGTTCAACAGCACAGTTTAAACTAAAGTGAATTGATATAGATTACAATATTTTCTGGCTAGAGATTTATTCCAAGAAAATTTCAAACAACTCTGAAGTCCAGTTAGCCTCATTTTGCCAAAATAACAAATAACATTTTTCAGAGATTATCGTGTATGTATGTTGTGACAGAGACAAGAAGTGTTTGTCTGAAAATAACTTTATTTGCAAGAAAATTTGCAAACTGTACCTAAAGTTCTGTGGTTTTGCATTCTCAGCTCTCTCAGCCAAATGGACTACTATCTAAAAGACAGAACCTCCATGCACCATTATTTCTGTTGACCTAGTTTAGTCACTTCATACTGTTGATCAGCAGTACAATCTGGGAAGCAATACTTTTTTTGCCCATCACATATATAAAGCAGCAGATTTCTAATACACAAGAATAGTATAAAAGGTAGTCCATCTGAGGCCTTGTTAAAAGCTGAGGGAAACTTCACTGTGAAATGCCACCACCACATCCCCACCCTACAAAGAATTACCGGTTCCCTTCAAAAACTGTCATTAGAAGCTGAGATGTAGATCCATGATATTTTTTGGCAGAGTTGTGCAGCTAAGCCCAGAGAAAGCCTGGTAATGACTTTAAGGATATGGCTGTGCTCATGAGTGAGTGATCAAATGCTCAAGACAGCTCTAGAGAAAGTAAGCATGAGGAGGAGATGAGGATGTAAAAGGGTTACAGAAGAAAAGCAGGGGCTAAATATATTTTTCCTCAAAATTTTCACTGAAAGTATTCATAATAAACAACTGTACTGGAACTATGCTAATGCTAAAGATACAATTCAAAGTACAACAAAGACAACAGGAACCTTGCCATCATCTTAAGAGGAGAGGAAACTTACTTCGGTAATATACAAACCAGTTTGAATTTTCTCTGATGCTCACATTTCATCACTACTTTTCTGCCGAAAATGTTTGAAGTTTTTAAACTTTTCCAATTCCCTTTTGGAAAACACCTCATCATGTTCTGTGTGGTTGGCTCCAACCAAAGTTTACTACTTAAATGTCCATGAAAAGACTGTTCTCATTGTATTTCCTCCCAAGCCAAAAATCACATATTACTGAAAATCTTGCAAGAAACCCAAATCTTTCAAGATTTCTAACATAATTAGACTTGGATAAAGTCAACAGACCAACTTTTAATGATCTTGACTCCCACAGTTTGTCAGCATCCTACAGCTACCCCAACCCTACAGCTGGGATTTACTTTCTTCACTGTCTTTGCCAAGCAGAGAATTTATTGGGGTTTTTTTAATACCCAGCTGCAACCACAGCTGCAGAGATTTTTGTGTTCTCTGTCATGTCATTATCCAAAATTCGTGGCTATGAGCTGAGGTTAGGTGCATGGGCTATCGTGGTTATGCCTCATTAAAGATAATTTTATCTTTAAATTGCATCACCTTTTTTAAAAAAATTGAGCATATGATCAATTTGCAGTAATTTAGTGCTATGGAGAAAATGCTCCAGATTGCAAGAAATAATTCAATCTTTATTTTTTTAAAACTAATCTTCTATGTCTCCATAGAAGAAACAATTTTTAGATAGTTGGCTGTCTTTTGGATGGTTGCTAGAGGTAGATAAATTTGTAGGATACAAACCAGCAGACCAAACACTGGTTCTTGTTCTCCCCACTCCCATCCTACTAGAAAAGCCCACCTATGTCTCCGTAGGGCTACTCTGAAAATGTATTGGAATATTTTTTCTTGTAGCAGAAGTCCTCGGAAAACACTGCTAAAGGTCAGCCTGAGGCTGCTCTTCTCCCTGAGCTGTTTCATAGTTTGGAGAAAAAGTTCCCTTGGCCACATGATTAGTAGATACAGCTGAAATAGTCATCTGCAGGAGAACCATTCAAGTTGACACAAACTTTCTAAACATGCATTGACTGTCAGATTTTTATTCCTCACTTGCTGTTAAGTGCAGTCATAACACCCAAATATGAAATCTTTCACTGGCAGTAAAAAAATGCCTTTGACCTTTTGGAAAATATGAGACAACACACCTGGCTTTTGAAACTCTGAAAGCAGCAGAAACTGAATTACTAATGTCTCTCCCTCATCCTTGCCTGAGAACTTGATAGCAACAATTTATTCTGTTAAGAAGCCATACCTGATAATTAGAATGTTGAGTTTCAAGAGACAGGAAAAAATGGAACAATGCATCTGAAGTGCACACATGAACACCTCAGCTGTTCTCTTGGTCCAGCAACAGTAGGAAGTGTCAAGTATGGGTTGAACAGAGACAGCTTAATCCAGAATGATTTTGTTGTGACAGGGTGACATACACAACCTTTGGATGTTATTGTTGCATGTGAGTAAATTTACTGGGAAAATCCCATAGTCAAGAATAAGTAACTAAAAATTAAAGGGTTATGAAAAAACTTCAGATGAGGAATTTGTTTATGAAAGAACACAACACAGTGCTTTGAAAAGGTAGGTAATTTTCTGTTTAGCAAAAAAAGGTCTTAGTGCTGTGAGGCTCACTTGTACATTTTACTGTTATTTTACATTGCTGAGGGGCCGTTCTGTACAAACCCAGAGCTGTTCAATCTCAAAAGATGGTCCAAGAATGCCAGGAAGCAGTGAAAGTGGGGCTGCTCGATGCCTGTCTCACAGGGTCTGAACACATCAGGCTGGTGTCAGGGTCCATTGGCAGCTGCAAGCAAAGCAACAGATGAGCCAACTCAGGGTCCATCCAGGAGGTTCATTTGAGAGCAAAAAGGGACAAAGACACCGTCAGGGGTGGACATGAGGCTGTAGCATAGGTCTTCTATCTATGAAGCAGGGCTGGAGACCAGGACTCCTCTGGCATTGGTCAAACAAGGTCTGTGTGCCTCAGGAAGGGTTAAGATGAGGTCCTGAGCTGTGGGTAGTGTGGCTGTAACCACAGGGGAGGCTGGGCAGGGTCATTCAGGATGGGTAGTGCCTTTGGGGCCACAGCACTGACCTGATTCTGCCTAAGGATATCTTTTATAAGTCTGAGGGTTTGAGACCTATTAACTAAAGAGTAAAATATTTTCATCCCTTTCATTAAAGGCTTTGGAACCTGTTTCTATACATTCATCTTCATGAATGAATATATACTAGAAGGCTGGCTTTCCTGGTGTAACCTTAAAGCTGTTCAGCTCTGGGCAGTATGTCTCCAAACCTTTCTCAACATTTCCCAGTGCAAATTTAGGCTAACAATCAGTTCAGGGTCATTGGCTATTCCTTGCCCAACCCAATTACTGAAAGGAACTGATGGACAAACACTAGGATTTATTCAACACAAAATGCTACTGAAAAGTAGGTTCCTTTCTTCCCCTTGCAAGAGCTACTGTAAGTACTCAAAACATTCAATTTATGACTTGCTTGAACTCCCCAGTTTCCATGTACTGGAATGAGGTAGAATTCTCTCTCAAACCAAATTTACTTTTATGATAACTAGAGGATATTCGCTTGTCTACACTTCTCCTATGGCTTTCTTCCCACACAAGCACGACTAAGAAATGGTCCTTCCCTCATTTGGCTCTGTTCCTACCAGTGAAACTTGTATATTCTCCTGGAGGAATGTTATGGCTGGAGCACACATTCCCAACATGTTAATAAAGGTATCAGACATTGTGGAATGACTTCACTTCCACCCAGAAGAGCAGATGAAAATCAGATGACTCCCATTCCACTGAACAAGACCAGGTAACAGGGCAAACACAATGTAGAAATTTCCAGTGAAACTCGCCTTTTTACTCTTCTTTCTAACCCTTAAGTGTGGGCTGGAAAACAAAATTCCTATGCTGCTCCCTGAACTTCAAGTCTAACACTTGAGCCACCCTGAATATGAGGGCCAACACAATGCTTCGTTACTTTTTAGCTTTTTTTTTTTTTAATTGAGCTTGATTTCAACATTACCTTTCCATTCCATGTAAACAAGTCCATCAGCCTTTAGCTCTGTGCAGGTGCTGTGCTCAGCACTCCAGTGTGTAACATCTCATCTCCCAGGGATGTACAAAGGGAGGCAGCCGTGCCTCCCCTGAGTCTCAGTAAGGAGTCATCCTGTTAAGCAGAAGTTATTCTACCTTTGAACTCAAGTTGTTTGGCAACTTTTTCCTAACAGTTGCATCCTCAGAGACCTTGGAAGTCCCCAGCTCATGCGTTTTCTCAGACTAAACAGTTTATACATTCTTTTATCTCCACTATTGCATTTATGGTCAGTGGCTATTTTCACAGTCTGTATTAAGATAAACTAAGTCCCACCTACTTTGATGTCACAGAATCACAGAATATTCTGAGTTGGAAGGGACCCATAAAGATCATCAAGTCCAACACTTAAATGAATGGGGATCAAACCCACAACTTCAGCATTACCAGCACCGTGGTCTAACCAAGTGAGCTTACCCCAGGGTCTTCAGTAAAGGCTGCTCACCTGCCTTAGTGCTAGTCTGATTCATCAAGAAAATTATGATACATTCCTTGTGCTGTGGATGATGGATAAATGGTACAAAACAACTAAAATTGCTGTTTGGTGAGGGAGGAATTGCTTGGAGAACTTATGCCACAGGAACTGTTGTTGGCCTCCTGATCTCCTGTGCCCTCTCATTCTCTGGAGAAACACACATGGGAGAGACAGGCAACAGGACAACACTGCAGGCTTCCCTGCAGCAGCTAAATTGGCAGGAAAAGGGTGGGGAATCTCTCCTGACCTGGAAGCAGCAAAGCAAGCAGATGGGGAACTTGTTCAAAAAAGGAGACGAAATCCATTTCTCCTCCTCCATCTCACTTTGTTCATTTTGGTGCACCCAAAATCGGTTTTCTTATGGCTGCAATGTCATGCAGAGTCTTCACACCTGGAACAACAGGATCACCTGTAACGATGCTGTTATTTATTATGCAGCAAGTGATGCTGAGCTCCGGGGATTTGCTCTGCTTTATTGCTTTATTTCATTCTCTAGGAAAATATTCATCTCCTCTCTGTGTGGATGAGCAGTGATGAAAACAGGTGTTTAGTATTCCACTTAGCTTCCATTTCAGTGGCTAGGAACTCATTTCACGTGCATGCTGGTGCAGTCAGACCAAAAGATAAGTACATAGAAGCAAAGTAAGAAAATGTAAACCAGAGCCATCTGTGGCTATTTTTGCATCTATTCTGCTTGCATGCTGGCTGTTCTGGTATACTGTCAAATTCACTGTCAGTTTAATCACTTCCCTCATTATTTCAGAGGAATTCCTAATTTATGATATTAATAGCTCCTGGGGTAGAAAGAAGACAAGACACTTTGGTTTATTATCACAGTGGTTCAGTGTATCTTCCATTTCAGCTACCTAATCTTGCTCTGAGCAGTGGATTTTTCATTGTGGTGCTCGGGGGCAACATCTTTGATAGATCTGAAAGTTGCAAGAATTCTTCCAAAAGAGTGGTTTCAGACTGAAGAAAACATTTTGTTCAACTTGAAAAGGGAATGTTTTAGTTTTAAGAATTCCCTGGTCACCTTTGGTAGATATTTGATAGATATATACCAGCCGGGCAAGGGAGGGGATTGTCCTGCTCTGCTCTGCACTGGGGCGGCCTCACCTCGAGTCCTGTGTGCAGTTTTGGGTACCACAATATAAAAAAACCCATTAAGATATTAGAGAGCATCCAAAGGAGGGCAATGAGGATGGTGAAGGGTCTGGAGGGGAAGCTGTATGAGGAGCAGCTGAGGTCACTTGGTCTGTTTAGCCTGGGGAAGAGGAGACTGAGGGGAGACCTCATTGCAGTTACAACTTCCTCATGAGGGGAAGCAGAGGGGCAGGCACTGATCTCTTCTCTGTGGTGACCAGTGACAGGACTCAGGGAAAAAGCATGAAGCTGAGTCAGGGGAGGTTTAGTTTGGATATCAGGAAAAGATTTTTCATCCAGAGGGTGTTTGAGCACTGTAACAGGCTCCCCAGGGAAGTGGTCACAGCATCAAGCCTGCCTGAGTCCAAGATATGTTTGGACAACACATTCAGGCACATGCTGTGATTCTTGGGTTGCCCTACACAGGGTCAAGAGTTGGACCCAGTGATTCTGAGGGTCCCTTCCAACTCAGCATATTCTATGGTTCTGTGATTCTATGTAGAACTATAAACTAAAAAGCAATCAAGCAAAATTAAATTAGATGTTCTTTGCTTACACCCCAGAGGAAGAAAGGATATTGCTTGTGCTGCACAGGAGTAAGAGAAACCAGACCTGATTTCCAGAGGTTCCTGCTGAGCACTCAGTTGCCAGGTCTCAGCCAGCTGGCCCCTTGGGAAGGAACGTGAGACCTGGATATGAACACAGCCTTACTGGGCAGAGAGCAACGGTGACAGCCAGCAACATCCAAATACACATTCAGTAAAACAGCTGCCTCTGGGCACTCCAGTAAAGCCAAGCTCTTCTCTTAAGCTTTTGTGTGACTATCCCTCTTGCTAAGCTGTATATCGTATGCTGCTCTTCAGTCATGCTCAATAGTAATTCTTCACCAATTCTCCTCCTGCAGGAGGAGGTTCTTGGTGGTGCTCCTTGTGACCTCTGGGATTTAGGAATGGAAGAGGAAAATCCTCTGCAAAGGTGCCATATGAGCTGTGACAGAATTGTTAGTGCTCAGCTGTGCCAAGTAGGGGAGGGAAGGGGGAATTATGGCTTTGACTCTTCTTCCGTACTATTATAAACTGATCTAGACTCACTCACCCTGCAGGTTTTAACCCTGTGTGGGCACAGGAAATATGTTATTCATCCCTGGTTTCAAGCATGAATAGCGGGGTGCCCAATTTTAAGACTTTGCAGTTGTAGCACAACCATTTCTGCAAACCAGGTCTGGCCCACGCAGCCAAACTCATGTGTACATTAGCAGGGACTTGTGCCTGTCTCAAAGGCTTGTTTAGTCACTGCTTGTTCTAAAAAGATGCCACTGAGGTTTCAGCCACAGGCATGACATCAAGCTTTTACTTCTTCAAGTAAACAGTGAATACATCTACAGCAGACAATTTGATGTAATTTTAATTAGTTTCTAGTAATTCTCCCACACTGACTATCATGGACTTGTCAACTTTAAAAAATGACAAGTTGAATACTAATTATTACATCCCCAGTAAAAAGACACTATAAAATAGGTTGTGTTACCATGGTACAATATACTGGAGTAGAATTAAATTAAAATAATGTGATATTTCAATATTTTGATCTTTATATAATTAATAATTGATTTTTGCATTAGCCTTTGGGGATTATAATTATGGTCTTACTAGGAATATTTGCCAAGAAATGTTTCCCCATACATATATTCCAAGAAAATGCTATATAATGTGTCTTTTCTTTTTCACATATGTGAAGATATAAAGTTTGGAGGAAGTAGGGATCTATCACTGATGCCGTACAGGAGCATTTGTGATGGGACCTCCAAAAGCCAGGAACAGAATGTGCACCATGCTGGAAAGAACAACATACTAATATGGTCAATGTTAATTTCCATTTTTTGCCATTCATAAAATGGGCATGGTACATTGCTAGTTTAAGCAAAAAAAAAGCCCAAGATTTACAAATCCAAATTTCCTTAACCATATTTTCATAACCTCACACAGATAGTGTGGTGTTAAGTCCAGTGGCTATGTCAACTTTAAAAGTTAAAAAGACATTATATGTGATACTTATTATTAAAGAAAGGCAATTAGGAGCTGGTTGCAGCAGTTTACTGAGATGTAGCCATCATGGCTGCTTCCAAAAAATAAAGGAAGCTGCCTTCAGGGAAGGTGATGATGCAGTATCCTGTTGTCTCTAATACACAAAGAAATATAGATTCAAATCAAAGAGGAAAGGATGGGGAACCTGGCACCACTATAAACCTCCTGGACAAAGGTTTGCCTTGTTGTTAAATCTACTTTGTAAATATACCAGATGTGTATGAAGGAGAAGACATGTTATGAGGGGCAAGGACAGGTCTTCTGTAAACCAAGCTTGTTTTCACTTCAATGTATCATCAGTTAATATTCCCAACTAGGGACAAATATAGAAAGAAAAGAAAATAACGTAAACACTAATGCTTCTTATGTCTTTAAGCTTCAGCCATATGTTAAAGCTTTTATCAAAGGGAAGCAGTTTATGTCACTTCTTCAGAGCCTTCTAGTACTGAAAACTTGTTATCAGCTGTCCTTCTCTGTTCACTCAGTTTTAATGACATAATCCAGAAGAAAAACCAAACTACCTATCTGCAATCCAAAGTATCAAGACATTTGCCAAGAAGGAATAAAATATATATATAAAAGATTCTCTAATTCCTCTCAAGGCTTATAAACTTTGAATTTACCTGATTAAAATAGTCCATGCAAGCTCTGAGCAACAAAAATTTTTTATCGATTTCTCATTTAAAGACAAGTACTACATACTTCTTCTCAGAGGATCCAAATCTGGGTGGAATCATCATGCAGCCAAGTGGAAGTCAGCAGTGAAACACAACTGTATTTGGAGCTGAGAAACAGAAAAATAAACGAGGGGTTTGGGTTAGGCTATCCAAGCTGCTCTCAAACTAATATGTACCCTGCCTTTAATTTCTGAATTGAAAAATGACTGACAGTGTCTCCATCTTTAGAAAGTCAGACTCCAAAGCCTCTGTCAAGGGATTGCTATAAAAATTTAATTAGCCTTAAAACTCCCAAGCTTCTGCATTAAATATGGGTTCATGGTTTCAGACTGTACGGTCTTGTCCTACCCACATGTGGCAGCTCGTATCAAACACTTTGCAATGTTTTTGCACTTAGGGATGATTGGTAACAGTCCCTACTCCCAGCTAGGATCATGTACTTTGGTAATATGTTTTCTTTTAGCAGAAGCTGCTACTTACCGACATACAAGTACATCCTTGGGAAGAGAAGCGATCCCTGCTCTTTGGCGTGGGACAATTCCTCATCTTTCAACACACACAGCCGGCAGTGCTCGCTCCTGTCAGCACAGGCAGCTCTTGCCATCCAATGTGGAAACTCTTCAAGGCCTGAGAATGATCAATTTTTTTTCCTCCACTAAGTTTTAGTGCAAAGTGCAAACTTGACAGTTTGCTATAACCCTCAGAAAAGCAGACTGAACTGTTTGCAAAATCAATTAAGTGCTGTGTTTGCACAGAGAAAAGAAGGAGCAGTGTTTGAAAAGGGCTTCTCTCTCTTGGCAGCAGCACCACGTGTCAGACACTGGCCGGAAAGAGAGATTTTAATTCCCTGCCTTAGAGAAGAGAAATGGAAGTGACCCTAGGAGACAAAAGATAGATGTGAAGGCACGACAGTGTGGCTGGCAGAGGAGAGCAGTGGGATGGCAGAGCCTGGAGGAGGAAGGCTGGCTGTCTTGGGATGTTGGGCTGCTTTCCAGTTTGGTTTTTTTCCTGCTGGTTAGGTCCCCACAGAGCAGACAGGTAAATTTGGGCTCCTTTCTATGGTCTTCTGATTTGAAAGAAAATTCTCACCAGTCTTCCTGGTCTGCAGTAGCGGGTGGTTGTGGGATGCAGACCAGGGCACAGGCTGGTTGGAGCCACACAGCGTATTTGGCTCTTCCTTCTCCTGCCAAGTTTCTGCAGTCCCACTATACCATGGGAACCGCCGGCATGTAGCCTTTGATTCTGCAGTACAAACAAAGCAGTCTTTATTCATGCAGAGAAGGAAAGTGAGCTCATATGAGCCACTGGCTGAGAGTGATCATATGGTCTAATGCCTGTACAGCTCCCATCTCACACATCTGCTCCTCTGCACCCTGGATATAGGGACCACAGGGGCCAGGCTTCCTTGTGAGAGACACCACAGCTGCAGTAATGTACCTCAGGATTCACCTTTGAAGGCAGAAGGAATGAATGGGCACTAGGTCTTGATTGGGCAAAAGGAGAAATATGAGAGGTGATTTTCGAATTGACGTGGTTCTCCAATGCATCTATCCCAACTCATATATTACAGATCAAACGTAACAGGTGATGCCAAATTTGTATTCTGAATGCTCAACATTTGCAATGTTTGCAGCTACTCAGACTCAGTTTTAATTTGAATTCGTCTCAATTTTTTGTAATTTCCTGACAATGATACCTTTGGTAATGTTGGAGAGGCAATATTATTTTAGCTGTTCTTTCCAGCCTATCAGAAAGGTTATGTTAAATTAAAATATAGTGGCCTAAATTAAGACTGATCTTCAGCCACCAACCATCTGAAAGCATTTCTCAGCCATATGCTGAAGAAGCAGTTAAGTCTATCATTTGCATCCAAGGGCACAACTAAAATATCATCCATATATGGCAGTTACCAAGATGTAACATTTTATTGTTTCTTACAGTGTTGCCGTGTAAATGCAGACACACACTTACCAAAAAGGGGAAGAATTGTGGAGACAACGTTGTCAGAACAAAGGAGGCTAAACAGACAAAAATTAAATGCAGTCTTGTTTCTAAAAATAAATTATGGTAGTATTGTCACTTTCAAATGAGAAAGAGAAAGCTCTCTAGTATAGTAAAAAGTATTTAGATCTTGTGGTGTTATAGTCACATTCAATAACAAAGAACTGGAATAAAATAGTACCTATCATTTCAATTTTTTGATCAAGATATCCAGATGTGCCCTAAAAAAAGTAATGAAACAACTGTCACCGTTCCTGAGGGACACATGAATACCATTACAGGAAGAATTTTAATTTAAGTGATTTTAACTGGGTGCCTAGCCACAGAAACCTTAAGATAGCTTTACAGCTGACACAAATATCCCAAATGTCATGTCTTACACACTAGTAATGTACCCTCTGTATTTCTGAATGTGCTGTAACCAAGCTTTCAGAACAGCTTCCTTCTTTTTTCTGTGACTGAAAATTTCACTATACAGTAAAGAACATTACTTTGGACAATTTTTTTCAAGGTTATAACCCAAAGCTTTGTCACTATTGGATTTGTGATTTGGGGTTCTAGAATAATGACCTAAGTTTGATGTAGGGGGTTTTCCTACAGATCAGAGGAGCTGAAAACTCAACTGTAGAGTGATGGGCACATCTGTGCTTCCAAGGAATGGGAAAGGGGAGTATATTGAGTATATCGAGTGCCTCAGGCTGTAGTCTTTCCTTTGAATCCAAGCCCTGTTGCTGAGGTTCTGGCTGCACTTGTCCCCCTCGATTTTGGTACTTGACATCCTTATTCACGCTCTCCTCATCCAGACTGAACTGACCACCCACTGCAGCCATAAAAAGCAGCATGACAAGGGGAGACCTCAGCAACTGTAGATCCTATTTCTGTTCCCTTGTTCTGTTGTGTCTCTGAGCAGAATCCACTACTTCCTCACACATTTTGTGGAGCAATGGGCACTGTTGGAGATCCCAGCTAAGCACTTCCTCTGGCTATTTTGCATTTTTGATTCTTTAATTCTTTACCGCATCCTTTTAACACCCATCTCCTGTGGGTTCACTTGTGCTTTTTCCTGAGCTTGCTGCCTTTACCTCTCCCTTTTGGTGTTTCTCTACCCTCCTTTGGTATTTTGGGGAGACTCTTTCCTATGTTTACAGGAAAGCCATTAACCCACAGCAGACATACAAGAAATACAAGGGGAAATACAAGAGTGGGACCATTAGGTAATGACACATCTTCTAAATGCTCTCCCAGCCTCCAGCGTTTTGTGGCTCAGAGACTCACTGAGAAGGAAGACATGTCTTTTTACGTAATGGAACTTGATGGGTTTGTATTCTATTTGTTTGTCTGAAGAGGTGCTTTATCAGAATTAGTTGAACTGTGCCCACACACAAAGTAAAAGAAGCTTTTGCATACATGCAGTGTAAACCCTGTGTGTGTATGATCCAGTTCTCTTTGGCAGTAAGTCCATAGATGCTTTCAGATTTTTCAGGAAGATTTTAAACCTGTTTTAGAAAATCACCGCTCCTGAAGAATTATTTTTGTTCTTGTTACTGACATTTTCACTGTAATTTGCAAGATGAATATGCACAGGTTTGTTTCAGTCAGGAGTTTAAGAAGACAGTGGGTAACAGTAATGGTGAGGTGATACATTTAGATTGCCTGGAGTTTTTTTATATTTGGCAGTTTGTCCCTAACCATATTAATTCCCAGAACAACCATGGCAGATATTAATTGTTCCAGTGTATCAGAGGAGTACAGCAAAGACCTTGCCAATATTAAATCTTCCACTGCCCACCGTAATCCCTACTGAAAGGTGAAAGTTAGTTATACATTAGTTACCCACCACAGTTTATGTAGTTATGCCCCGTTGATCAACTACCCCTGCAGCACTGAAGTCACTTGACATTCATCTTTTGCAGCAGTATTCTGTTGAATACAAATTTCAAAATGTATGGCTCTCTTTTTGAATTGTAATCACTCTTTATGGGTTTGCACTGAGTCTGAGATAACATGAAGTGTCATTTTATGTTGCAGTATTTCCAGTTGTTTCAGTGACAACAATTAATACCCTGATTGAAATATTTAAGTAATAAGGAGAATCTCCAAATCGCTGGGCTTTAAGAAAAGTGTAGACACACAATGATTCTGTTTTCAAAACACAGTGCCCAGAAAAGACCTTATAGTGTTTGGTCAGCATTTTTGCAAATGTTAACAAAACCCAATTCACAGGGCATTGAAGCATCTGAAATACCACTTGATCAGGAGTGGTGGGATCTTGTGACCTCTGAAAATATGTCCTCAATACTTTGTTTTCTAATTTTATACTTGTAATATGGGATGAAACATATCTGCTTTATCACTCAGTTGCTACTTTCTGGTGCCTTGCATTCCCTCTTGGGCATCACAGGATACTCATGTGACTCAAGCATAAATGATTTTTTTTCTCACAGTGAGAAAGTGAGATAACATAGGAGTTATCATCTCCAGCTGATATACTCTTTTGAAAATACTGATTCTGGAGGAATACACATATCTACATTACATGTGTGTCTGTAATCACTGCTATAGATAAAGACAGGCCCCCTTGAACCTGAGACTGCGGTCTAAGAGTCTTTTATCCCTTTTCTATCAGCTTTTTCTTAATTTTCCCCTTCTGCTTATACTACTGCTCTGAGTTAATGAAGCACAAGGCAGAAGACTGCATGCTAGTGTATGATTTTCCTGATACAATCTGTAGAGGATTTCAGCAAGAAACCTATAAACACCTTCATGTTTGGGCTAGCATGAAGATTCTTCCTAACATGTTAAAATCATCTGGATAAACTTCCTTGATGCTTTCGCAAAAAGAAATTCCAGGGGAGGTTCAGGAAACTTGATCAGTGAGTTGGATGTTGCTGCAGAGCTACTTTATATAACCAACACGTGGATAAATTACACACTTCAGAGGATCAATGATTTTGTTAAGGAAGTCACGTCTCAGAAATCTCTTGTAACTTTTGAAGGTGCATTCTGATTTAGTCTTCCTGGATTTCCAGAAAGCTCTTAAGGAAAGGAGGCAGCCTTTGCATACGAGGGGAAATAAGTCCATAGATAATTAAGTCATTAATATAAAGGGTAGGAGAAAAAGGTTGGTTTTAGTTATGGAGAGGGACATCAGCAGCACATTATGGTGAAATGTGGTAAGGCTGATGTGATGACATAGGATGTTCAGCACAGTCATAAAGAAATTGGAAGGGCACAAGCAGCAAGGTAAGAAAATCCTCCAAATGTGTCAGATTTTAGAGGAGAGGAAGAATGAATTGCATGTAGCCCTTATTGGACTGAGTGACTGGAATTTCAAATGAGAGTTGAAATTCAACTGTAGTTCAGTATTAAGTGGTGTTCATGAAAATACACACTCCCAATTTAAATATTAACTGATGGATTCTGAACAAACTATTATAACTCACAAATAAGAATTTACTTACTTATGTGCGGGTACATTAGCAGTGATTAGAAAGCAAGGATGATGTCGAGGGTTACTAGCAAAGACATAGAAGACAGACTATATCTGTGTGTCCCTGAATACTTCCATGGCACACCCCCTTTACAGACATGGTGTGCTGTTCTGCTCCTTCCACTCAAAAAGGATGAAACAAAACTAGAAGAGGTCTATCAAGGTGTGGAAGATCTTCCCCACTAAGACCAGGACTCTTCAGTTTGGAAAAGGGATAACTGGAGAGAGACTGAGTCCTAAAAATCATGAGTGCCCTGGAGATGGTGAGGTTGTATTGGCTGTTTGACTGTTCTCCCAAGAGAAGAATTGGTTGGCATGCCAGATTAGAAGCAGGGAGGCTTCAAATAAAAGGAAAAGAAAGTATCTCCTCCTCCAATGTAAAGCTAAATGGCTGCAAGAAATCCCTTGCCAAGGGGTGGTGTGGACGCTGCTGGTGTACACACATTCAAAAAGCAGCCAAGCATTCACAGAAGAGTAGCCATCGAAGATCATCACATAGAAAGCCTGCAACACCTGCCTCTGGAAGCCAACAAACTGTAAATTGCTGGAGGATGGAAAAGTATTCTGGGAATGTATCACAACAGGAGTGTGCTGCTGCACTCTTTTCCAGATATTGGCTGTTAGGCTGGCCATACCTTTGGTATAACCCTGCAGAGCTCTTACACCATTTTCTGCCCTGGCAGAAGCCTGGCCCCTTAGAAGTATTTCTCTAAGTATATCACAGAGGATTATCCCTCTAATTCCTTTGTTTCAGTTTTGTATCACAACGCAGAGCAGAACACAAATCAAAAAGAAAGCTATTGTTTTGGCTTTTAGCATAAAATAGGTAATTTCAAAACTGTTAGCCTCCACTTTCCTCAGTATATGTGAAATGCCAAAAGCTTTGTTGCCTTGCAGCAGCAGAGTCACTCATTAGCCACAGGCTGACTTTCTCCAGTGTGCAATTCTGCACTGCTTATGTATGCAGCACACAAACTATGCACAGCAGGTGTCGTGTTCAGCTCTTTCCTAATATGTTTGGATGAGATGCTTCTAATTAGTTATCCTTGCAAACAGATTAAGAAAATGTGGTAAATATGGTCATGTGGGATGACTACCTAATAGCCCAATTAAGTCGTTGTTCTGTGGGGTTTGGCTAGAAGTTCCTGCCCTGTGTGAAATACAAACAGTTTATGTATACTTTTTTACGGGCAGTCCATCATGGCTTCTGCAAAGGAATATAACGATAGTTCAAGCATATTTGTGCAGACTGCTGTGTATTTTGCATATACAGTTAATCTTTAATGGTTACATAAGATATTTGGTACCATGTCAGAGCTGCAGTTGGATGTATTCAAGGGTGGTCTAAAGATACTAAGAGCTGAAGGTCTGAGCTTTTGAAGTATCAACAACCTCACCTAAAGGGTTCAGCCAATACACTCTGAATCAGTCTGAGAGGTCAGTAATGAAAAAAATGAATATTGATTAAGTTGCCCACCAGGAAATATTTTCATCTGAACCTGAAGTTGGTTCTCCTTATGTGGATTCTTGTAACACAGTTCTCATACACACCAGGCTGTTTCTCTAGAGTCCTGATGGGCAAGCCCCGGCTCACGAGTAAGATGACTCAGCACTGTGATGTTAGAAAAAAGGCCCAGCAGGCTCATTTAAATAAGATGGTAGCCATGGTAGCCCATTTGAAGCTTTTCAGTCCATAATTAGACAAATACAGGTGAACAGAGAACAAATATCTGAGCTTCATCTGACGCAAGCCTCAATGTCACATATTAGGTACTGGCAGCCTGTGATCTGCTCTAGTGTTAGTCCTGCAGAGGCTGAGCTGCAGCTCCAGTTGAACTTGCACCTGCTTGGAACTGTGCTAAGCTCTGCTGGTGTCTCAGAGAGCTGCCCTTTGGAACCTTGGGGGTTGTGCTGGTGCAGTTGTGCCAGATGGTGGCTATGTATAGCACAGAGAAAGTTGACGTGGAATCTGGCTTGAGCTACTAAACTCCTAAATATGCCTCACTTTAAAATAAACATCTGATATGAATAACATCTAAATTGAGGGTCTTATCCAAACACAGTATCAAATGGTGGTCTAATCCTATGGCTATTTTCAATTACTGAAAAGTCAGGATACATCCTTGTCTGGGATGCTATATTGGAAAGTCTAGGATTCCTTTTGTAACCCTTGAGACTAGATAGCCCCAGGCAAAGGAGCTTTAAAATAGCAACTCCAAAATTGCCAAAAGCATACTATTACTAGCTAGCTTTACTTGACTCTATATAAGCAGTGATGACCTAGCTTGTGGCTTGGCATAATTTTAGAGAACATGGCAGACAATAGAGAAAACTCTGCCAACACTAATATCACATTTCTAAGGACTGTCCAAGCATTATTATTTCAAATTAATTATGTAGGGTAAATGAAATTTTACCTAATAAGTACCATTTTCATGAAAGAAGCAGTGAATTAAAAATGACTAGTAGAACTCATGTCGAATTTTAAAAAGCTCTTGCTGCTAAATTCTCCCCCTTCCTTCAACTGGACTTGATGGGATCTCCCCAGAGTAAAACAAAATAGATGTTGACTTGCGACTTGGCGCAGAGGGTATGAGTCTCATTCATGTGTGCAGAGTTTTCACTTCAGACTAAATGGGTGCAGGAGTTCCTATTTCCTTCGGTCAAGCTATACTGGATGTCACTCAGAAGTGCCTACGTGAAGGAATATATTTGTTAACCAAGACCTGCTGTTGGGTTGCTTGTGCATGTCTCTCCTTAACTGGACTCTCTTGGGCTGCACTGCATGTTGAAAGGCTTAGCTTGATTTCCCTTTGAATTCTAAGCTCTTTGTGGAAAAGTATCTTGGGGTGGCATATTCGACTTCAGAGGCTTAGTCGCACTCTGATACAGTGGCTAAAGGTTTCAAGATTGTATCTTAACAATGAGACAAAATTGAAGCCTTTGTGCTCATGAACCTAAAGAAATTCTTTTGCTACTAACTGGGAGAATGATAAGATTAACACAATTTAAAGAAAAAACAAAATGAAAACCCAATGCAATTGCCATTTGAAAGCAGGGATTTAAGTTCATGTTTGTTCTCAGAAGCATGAAACCAGAGAGTTCATGCAGTGTGAGCTCTGTTCCTCTAGGTTATGAATTCTTTTGCACAAGCAGCTATTTAAAATACACAAGGCAGAGGAATAGTCTGATGAATATGTGAAACTCTGAGGAAATGAATTGATCTCTAAAGATTTTTCCTTTGCGGGGATTTAGTGTAAAGCACAGACTTTTCATTATAGATCTGAGAAGACAAATTTTGCTTCCTTGTCTGTAGCTAATGGCTTCCTGCCAGCCCTCATGGTATTTCTGACATATTTAAAATACCAATTATTTGAAGTAATGGTGACCCTCTGCCCTTCTAAAACTTTTAGCTTTGCACATAGGGAGTGAAGTTGAAAAGCAGATGGTGAAACTAGGAAACTGAATGCTGCTACTTGCCTGAGTATAATGTTCTCTAGCTTCAGAATTATGAATTTTGTCTCGGTTCTTTTATTTAGTGTTTCTTTTCTTTTTTCTTTTCCCTCTGTGGAATTCATCTGGAGTCTGTATTTTTGCTTAAAGAAGAAACCTAGAGAGCTGTAAATCAACATACTCCATGTTTTCTTAAAACATAAACAGTATACAGCATGCTCCAGTTCCTGCTAGAAGTCTCTTAAACTAACAAGCCATTTGAGTCAATCATTGTAATAGCTTAAGGGAAGTGCATGGCCTGCACAGTCCTTCCGCTTTCCTGCAAAGCCATTTGTCTTCTAAAAATGAGTTTTTGGCACCCACAACACTTCTAGACAAGTAAACATATTTTCTAGGAAAACACTTATTCGGTATAAATTATCCTTTCATTTGATGGCCTTCAAAATGACATACTTACTTGCTGTCAAGTTTACATTATTTTTGTCTGTACTTAAAGAAACTGCTCATGTAAATCAACATGTGAATAAGGGCGTAGATCCGTACTCCTTCCCATCTAAAACAGCTTTAGCCTTAAGACAACTCCACATTTACCTGGCTGAGCATCCCTGTGCTTCTGTCTCTGCATCTGGAAACAAATTGGTGTAAGAGGATGTGAGGAGCGCAGGAATAAGATGAGCTCAATCCCAATGACCTTGCTAACGCAAGTTCTTGTTCACTGTGGGTCTCAAACACCAAAGAATCTGTGGGCAACTGAAAGCTCAAATCCTGGTCTGAAGCCACTTTCTGCACAGACTATACTGTAGGCCACCCACCTCAGTCAGAATTGTGAGCTACTTTCCCTTCCTGGTGAACAAGGCAGCTCAGTCTTCTGTATTAGGGACAAAACCAACTTCACCATGTAGAAAAAAGCAGGGACAGCTAAGGGACATAAGCAATTTAAAGAGGAGTACTTCAGCTTTTGGGGAATGCTGCATCCATCCAGATGAGACGAACTGTCATCCTCCCCCTTACAATATTTATACCAGGAATTCTGTTCATCAATCATACCTTTTTATGCACTGGACCTATCAATACCTACTGTATTAGCCCTAACATGAACTAGATAGAGTGTCATGCCTTCCAATAAGGTCCACAAGGTCTTTCCTTTTCTTTTTTCCCCAAATACTTGTCATTTTTCTTTCAAAAATATAAGCTTAGTTCTAGTTTTTCTTGCCAGTAAGATGCCTTAAGGCTTTATGCCCAGGAGAAAACATTTTTCTTTTAATATCACATTTATGTGAGTGATAAGTAAATTCTTTAAATGAAGCTAAGCAATAAAATACAGGAGCTCTGCAGCATTCATTCCCTTCTTGTTTCCTCTTGGGGTACCTGAAGCCAATGTATTGACAAGCTGAGTGGCTGTTCTGTGATGATTTCAGGTGAAACTGATTTTCTGTTGAGCTTTTCCTTGTTCAACCTCATTCCAGTGCTAAAAAACTGAAGAAAACATAACAAAACCAGGGTCAGGAACAACATCAGAAAATGATCAGTATGTATTCTGACACTAAGCAAAATATATCCAATTACTCTTCTTGCAATTTTGTTTGCAAGTCCTGCTACACTGGAGTTCATTTATATATCACAGGACAGTGACAAAGTTCTGTAGAGTTAAATTCACTCAACAGACTGAATCTACTCTTCTCATTCCTAGACATGGTTTTCAGACTTCAAATCATGCATGTAGGTCCCACTTTCCAAGTAAAAATTACTTTTTAAAAAGTATTTAAACAGGTCTGGCAAGAACACACTCCAAAGCAAGATAATATTACTTGTTAGGATTTTGCTCTCTCAGTTGTACTATTTTGTAATATCTTTGTGTTCATTGTTAGTGTACCATGACTACTTATAATGAGAAGGACATAAAGGACAAAGCAAGTTCATTTAAGAGTAAGCCTCTTTTAATAGTCAGATGCAGAAATAAAATATATATTTCACTTGCTGGTGCATTCAGATAATTTCTTTTTTCACTTTTCTTGTTTTTATAATAAAAAAGTCTTATGTTTAAATACAGGATAACTCAGAACTAAGAGAAAACAAATTGCTATCCCAGCTACAGAGGTTTTATCACTCTATTAATTGTCCTGTGATGTTCTTGGTTTATGGAAAAGTAGGTGAGACTAATACTTCATAATCATTACATCACATACCACCATTACGAGTCAATAATGTTTTGGACTGCATGAAACTAGTAAAACTTACTGCATGCTTTATGTATTTGGCTTTCTGCTAAGTGTGTTACATCAAAAATTTTATTACTTCTATTTGCAAATATATCCCTTGCTGAAATAATGTTTTGCAAACCTCGTTTTGAAGGTGACACTATTGATCCAACACTATTTCTAAATACTGAAGTGCTTAGTCTTCCTGGTTAGCCACCTAAATTCTTACTTAGTTTCCAGTTTTGGACTCAAGTTTTTGGAAAAGATCTTGTCCTGCTACCTTGTGATCACAGCTTTTCCATCTTGCATTGCTGTTTCCAGACATTCATCCACGTTAGGTTCCGACTATCTCTGATATGACATTCACTCACTCCTCCAGCATCTTTGGTTTTCTTTTACTCTCTCACAACCCTTCATTATTACAGTGTTTCATTATCTGTTTCCACTTTATATGCCTGGGAATTCACCTTCTTTACATCTCTGTCCACTGCTTCTCTAATACAAGCTCATCTATTGCCATGACTGAAACACGACTCAAACCTACCAGTCTTACTTCCACTACTGCATGTTAAGTCTGATTTTGTACCAGCTGGCAGTGGATGGGAAAACCTAATTACTTAACTGAGCTTCTGAATGTGTCTGGAAAATG
Source organism: Dicrurus megarhynchus (assembly GCA_013399195.1). NCBI lineage: Eukaryota > Metazoa > Chordata > Aves > Passeriformes > Dicruridae > Dicrurus > Dicrurus megarhynchus. The sequence goes on from VXAD01007328.1 coordinate 2,227,546, forward strand.
ATCATTTGCTCATGTATTAAAATTTGTTATATTCAAATAAGAATTATAGAGGCCCTCATGTTGTATGATAGTTAATGTTTCATATCCTAGAAGTCCCATTTTGATTCTTAGACTAACATAGTTACTGCTGACTTTAGGAACAAAAGGGAGAGCTGTGTCACTGAATTTGATTAATCTTCTTTGGGCCTCCTGATCTCGAAGGGAAGATGTCTTAGAAATAAGCAGTTCTAGCTTAAATTACTCTTCTTCAAACAAATACCAATATGTATACCCCAAGATCCAAGTAGCTGGATCTTACTCTTACACATGGAATTAACAGGACTTGCTCGCAGACTACAAAATAATTTTCTTTAATTATTTTCATACATAAAATTGAAAAATGCTCCAAATCCTGCATGTGGGATTGTAGGAGGGACTAAAGGCAAAGGCAGGTGTTGAGCACATGCCGCAATGCAGTGTGTTCTCATGGTTTCTTTCTCTGCCTCCTGACACAACATTGGCCACAGTACTGATACCCTCAGGCTGCAGAACAGATTTGTACCATCAGACTTTGGAGAACAGACTACATTTACTCTTTAATGCATCACAGGATCATAGGATAATTCAGGCTGGGAGGATCTCAGGAGATCTGTGTTTCCATCTTCTGTTACAAGCAGATCTGTGAGATCAGACCAAATTGTGCAAGGCTTTATTCAGTGTGGTCCTGAAATTCTCCAAGGATGGAGAGAGACAGTATAGCCTCTCTGGGCAACCTGTTTCAGTGCTTGACTGTCTTCAGAGTGCAAAAATAATTTTTTTTGGTCCTTTGTCCAGTTCTTTTTCCTTTTTTCATCCTGAACATCTCTTGTTTCAGTTTATGCTCATTGCGTGTATCCTTTCACACTCTGCTTTGAAGAGCTTGCTTGATGCTCTCCTTGCAGATAAAGGCAGACTACTGCTGGTTTTTCCGCAAAGCCATCTCTTCTCCAGGCTGAACAAGCCCCAGACCCTGGGCAGCTTGGGGTCCTCCACTGAACTTGCTACAGTTCGTTAATGTTGTTCTTGTATTGGGAAGCCAAAAGTGGGTGCAGTATTTGAGATGTGCTCTAAGCCATGCTGAGAAGAGAAGGATAAACCCTCCCCTCGATGTCCTGGCCACTCACACAGCCACGCAGCCAGGGCACACTGCTGGCTTAGACCTAGCTTGTGCCGGCCAAGGCCCCAGGTCCCTTCTTGCAGAGCTGCTTCCAGTCAGGCGGGCATCACCCTGTGTCCTTGCATCCGGTTCTCTTTCCTGTCCAGGGGCAGAACTTGGTCCTTGGCAAATTCAGCTGGTTCCTCCTGTCCCATTCCTCCAACCTGTCTAGGTTCCTATGGATTACACCCCTAAATTCTACACCCTGAATGTATCAACAATTGCCCCCAAAGTGTTATTTCCAGACTGGAAGAAAGCGCAGTCAGGCCATTGATAAAGATGTCAAGCAGGACAGGTTGCCAGAAAAGACCCAGAGTACTCCATTTGTTACTGGCTTCCAGATAAAGTATGGCCCACTAACCCCTACCCTTATGAGCCTCACGAATAAGTTTTTAGATGGATGATTGTTCATTCATTGAAACCATAACATTCTAACTTGGATACAAGAACATTGTGCAAGACTGTGCTGAAAGCCTTGGTGAAATCAAGATAAATGACATGCAGTGCTCTGCCTTTGTCCAGAAATGGAGATCCTCATCACAGCAGGAAATCAGGTGGGTCAGGCCTAATCTGCACTTAGAAAATCCATGTTTAATTATCCCTCCAGAGACCATCAAAGTGGGACCGATTAGCCTGCAGTTCTTTGGGTTGACTTTTTGGCTTTCCTTGTGTTTAAGATACATATGATTTTTGCCTTTAGTCATCAAGCATCTCCTCTTGATCTCCAGGGGTACAGCTCTAAATAGCCCTTGAGAGGGAGGCTTTGCCAGGTAGTGTCCTTGCCCTGCCTTCCCTTCAGACACTTTGTTTGGAGGAACAAAGTTCAGTTGGAAGAGAAAGCAGTGTGTTGCTTTGGGTTTCCCTTTTTAGCACAATGGTAAACTTCCATCAAGCAGAGAGGAAACCTAAATTATGCTGCTGTCAGCACAGACAGCACAGATGGAATGAAGCCCGTTACTTGTGTGCCCATATGCACTTATGGGTACAGTGTCGGTGTGTGGCTGTAGAACTGGGGAAAAGTAAGAGATAAGAGGCTGGGTTAGGAAGCTGCTGCTGTACACAAGGTGACAAAATTTCCCATTCTAAACTTCCCCTTCTGAAAAGGCTAGAGAAACTTTCTTTAGTGACCTCTACAAATTATTTAAAAAAAAAAGGCTCTGAATTTTCCCTCTATTTATATTTGGTCAGAGTGTTTGGCAGAGGTTTTTCACACTTGAATCATTCAAAAATAGTTCAACAGATTTTACTCAGATGTCCAATGTAATCACTTTTGGGCTGAGGTTGAGTGTGGAAAATTGAAGCCAAAAGGAATTTGAATTATGAGCAATGGGAAAAGGGTTAGGGAGGCAGGAGAACAGCTGGATTTCTAACTACATCATAAGGAGCCTCACAGCTACAACTGCTTTCCTGTTCTAATTCCACATGAATGGACATCACATACTTGTATAGGTAACATAGGAAGGAGTTTTCAAAGTTGCTAGTGAAAGCAGTCTGAAAACATAAAAACATCAGACAGTGCTTTGCTTGTGTGCAACCAATCACTTCGGAGGAGGGAAGGGGAAAAAGAAACCTTTTGACGTGATTGACTTAACAAGTGGATGCAGAAAGTTTATATGCAGAAAGTGTATTCATGAGCTGGAGCAAGTGGTATCCTCTAGATAACTGTATTTACCAAGTCTGCTGAGAAACAAGGGTTGAGGATGTGGCACAGCGTGGGTTAGCTCAGTGACTGTCCATGGAGCAGTGGCATGGATGATGCCATACTGAAGTGAAAATTTACCCTACAAAATGCCATATGGATTTTTGAGAAGGAATAACTAAGTGGGAAGGAAAGCCAACTCTTTTCTGAGTATTTCAGCATAGGCTGAAGCATGCCACTTCCAAATATTCTGGATTCCCTGTGTGAAGAAAGATGGCATGAGCACAGGTAACTATGCCTAGTGACAGCAAAGCAAGCACTAATGTCTCTGTAAAAGCTGCTGCTCCGTGTTCCTGTGATGGTTTGTCTCTCTACACCTAGCAGGCAAAACCTGGTCACATTCAAATGATCTCTGGTGACTAAAACCAGCTGCCTTCCCCTTCTGTCTCAGGAAATATCAGACTTGCCATAGCTTAAAAAAGCTTCTTGGCAGCTGTTTGGATGAATTTGAAGGACAGCTTGGAAAGCTGAATTTGAGCATTTTCTGGAACAGCACTGACAGGCAGCCTCAGACAGAACCTCAGCTAAGTGTGATATGCTCAGCTTTGTGTTTGGGTCCCAGAGACAGGCCAGACTGGATTTTCCCATTGAACGAAGCGGGAGCCTTATCACTTCCACAGGAGCCCTTGGGAAGTTCATCTTTTCCCCTAATACAGACAAAACCCCTCAGCATGTTTTATGTAGTGACACAAATTAAAAGGATGTTATAAATAAGAGCACAAGCACCTACTGACTAAATCCAGTGAGAGTGCTGTAAGAAGGTGTCATGTGCTAGCATTCAGAGGGCTGCTTTTAGCAATGGGAAGGCAGGAACTTCAGTTTACCCAAGCACTGACTCCGAAGAGAGCAGTGAAAGCACCACAAAATCCCAGGTCAGGAAAAAAGGCATGAAGTAAAAGGTGTCATTTCTGTCCAAGCTCAGTGAGGTATGATCTAGTGCAGTGGTTCAATCTTGAAGTGTGCTTATTCAAAAATATAGATGACTAATTAAAAATGCGATTCAGGTGAAATTCAAGTTTCCTGTAGACTAGACATTTAAATATATTTCTGAAGCAATGCAGTGAATTTTAATTAGTGAAATTTTATATAAGCTTTCCTATATAAACACACAATAATGAAATGCATATGCACATAAACATAAAAAAATTCAAAGAACATTCAATTCAAGCTTTCAAGCTCAAACAAAACTGAAACATCTATTTCTGTTTTGAAAAGAACATTTTATATTTAATAAAAAGAAAAAAAACAACAGAGAAGAAGAAAGTAAAACTATTCAACTTTTTCCAGAGAAGATGTATTTTCAAATGTGCAGACAGGAATCAGTGTCTATGAATGTGTCAGCTTGTTTCTAGTTTTGTGCACTTTGGGCATTATTAAGAAAACAATATTTTGCATACAGAGAAAAAAAGTATAATTTGTCATGTTGAAATCAAGATGGTTCTGAAAAATTTTTGATTCCCTTTTCACAGTGTCATTTCCAAAATGAGTTACACCTGCACCTTCTGAGGCTGCATTACTGATAGGGAAATCAGAGAAAATGGTTGGACCTACTGGATCCATTCTGGTCCAAGCCAGCTGAATACTCAAGTGCCTTTCAATTTGGAATGGCCATGGCCCAGAAGCAGCTTGAATGCAACATGGTCAGAGCAGCTGTGTGGTCCTCTGCTCCCTCATTCCACAAGCCTTGAGAAAATTCTCAGTTTATCAATGATAATGTTTGTGAAAGCAATCAATGCTGCATTATGTACATATTGTTTTATTGTCTGGGCTGTCAGACCCCATTGTCAGATTACCAAAATTTAGCAGAACACAAATGTTTTAATTTGTCTTCTTATAAGTTGAAAAGAACTGAAGAGCAATTTGACGGAAGGCCTACCAACTTTTCTGTCACTGGGCTTGTGAAAGGTTTGAAGTTATTATGTCAATCTCCCTGCAATGAGCATGGCTTACTACCTTTTGGATTAAGATTTATGAATGCCAAGCTCCTTACAGCATGTTTTTTCCATTGGAAGGAATTCAGGGCTCTAAAATGTCACCACCCATCTACAAATAGATTATACAGGGCCTGCATTGACTTGCTGCATTTCATCTTTATTTCATGATTTCATATGAAATCATACTATCTAACGTTAAATTTATCACTTCTTTGCTATCAAGGACAGTCCTTGAACATGTTTTACGCATAAAAATCCAACACCACTATTCCAAGAGCAAGTATTTCCAAAGAAACATGGAATTTTCCCAGAGTTAACAGTGACTCAAGAGGTCTGAAACTTTGACTGATATAAATAAGCAGAGCACTAATAAATGAGGTTATGTGATCTACATCAGCTGAAGATGTGTCTTACTACACAGCCGTGAGAAATTTGCTGAAGACTTTCCCATTTTAAGACTTTACTAATGGATCATGCAGTTTATTACTGATGTACTTTTTAGCCTTTCCTTTATGGGTTTGCTTGAAAGCTGTAGCATCTGTGGGCTACAAGCAGAAGACCAAAAGACTGAAGCAGTTCTCTGTTAGCTGCTTTGTGAATGATTAGAAGCCAGACCAAAACACTTTTCAAGAAAAGTGCATTAAAATCATGAGGGTTTCTAATACGAAAACAATTACATATTCTGCACTAAGACTCTTTCCAGAAACTAAACAGTAAGTTACAAAATAGGCTGGTTCTCAAGCATTTTGGAATAACAACAGTTCAAGATTTTTGTGGTGAAAGCATAACCTTTGAAACTGTTATTTCACAAACAAACTGCAAGCTCTGTCCTTCTTCACACAAACACAAGATTTGATTGCCTCTGTAAAAACTGTCCCCAAAGCATTTCCTTTGGCTGGTGTGGAATGCTGACTATTCATTAAATCAGGCACAGAAAGAAAATTTTTTTGGCCCTTATGAACTTTTGAAGCTTTGGGGGCTAGCAGCTGCTTATCTTGTGAACAGAATTTCCTGTTAGTATCCTTCCAGCCTATTTGTTCACTAGAAGTGCAACAAATGTCAACAAAAATAACACTCTATGTTCCAATTTTTAAATACAGTTGAGAAATCTCAGATATTTTACGCTTCTCAAATAGACTCATGTACTATTAATGAAAGTACTATTATGACCTTGCTCAGGTCTTGTTTAGTTCTGGTGGCTATTAGTTGGGTTGAAATTATAAAGATGTTGAGGGACTGACTATAAACACCATGTTCCTGCAACATAAAATGCACTTCCAATAGCAGTGCCAGCAATCATTTTAGGAAAGACTGAATAATTTTAATTGTTAAAAAATGGCCCATTTCTTGCTCCAACAGTCTGATCCTTATTAAATCTGCTGTTTCTGTAGAACTGAAGGGTAAATTAAACATTCTACTCCTTCAAAAGTTCATTCAAATTGTAAATAGTTGAAGTGAGTCTTTCCCCTCTGATCAAAACTGGCCCCAAGGGGATTCTGCTTGATTTTTGGATGATAAATGTGCAGAAGCATGAAGCTTTCTGATAATTCCATTTCTAGAAATGTCTGCTGCATAGCATAGTGCTGATCTACTCTCTCCAAGGGTACTTGTCACCAACATTAAATCAACTGGGTAGATCTCCAGTAGCTAATGGAGCAGAGCACACTAGTGCACCAAAGAGCGCTGCTCTGCTTATTCCCAGGGAGGCAGCCTGAAAGCTATGCCTGATTTTTCAAAGCAGGGACCAGCCACATGATAAATCATTTATTTTGCTTAAGACACTACTGGAGAAGGTTCACACACTGCAGAAAGCCAAGAGTCTAGGAAGACCACCCACCATCCTGGACTTAGAGCTACATTGCCTTGAACTCCTTTGACAGCAGTGGGTGATACTTGTAGCACACAAGTTTGTGGTGCTCTGTGATCCCTTCTAAAAGGCAGGAGCCAATTGGGAAGCTATGAGAATTATGCACTACAGAGCTTCACAGCGTTTGAAGGAAGTGATCCTCCTGCTGGCCTTGCTAGGTTTAAAGTATCAAGAGAAACAGCTTTGTGCAAGGAAACAAGGAACTCTGTGAGCAATTGAAGTAACTGTAACAAGTGGAAGATTGTTTTCCAGATCCCTGTGGCTGATATCCAGTGTCTACCACACACACACACATGTTGTGCTGCATGTGCACACAGCAACTGCAAAGCACGTGTGCAGTAAAATCAGACCATCCAACATCTGCACAGCACATCTGGTCTCGTTTATGTGAGATGCTGACTTGCTATGTACATGTGCCTTAAGAGAAGCATTTTTAAATGTGCCTTTAATAACTTTTTGCCTCCTGACTCAATTCTCTGTCTAAAGATGTGTCCAAACTTTTTCCTAAACCCAAGACATTCGGGATGCTCATATCAGTATTTTCTGATGTTCTTGAGGTGCAAGTTGACATTAAAACCTTTCCCTAAAGTGGAGCAAAACTGGAGTCCCTCCAGAAATGAACACATGCAAGATTTTCATGTGAGATCTCTGTTGTCACTGTTGAATAAAACTGCCCAATAGGTTCAAAGCTGGGAGGGGGAAGGGGGAAAAGAAGTTTAGAATTTGCATTTCTGTTTGCAAACATTTTATTTACCATACCTTCTTTCGTATAGAACATCAACAGTGGCGCTGTCAACACTGTCCTCTGACTTGGAGTCCAGAAAGCTCTTTGTCTTGTCAGCAAATAGCATACACAGAAAACATGAACTCTCCACAATTGGCATTCACCCTAAGATTGAGACAACAAATCCAAAGTAATCTGAAATGCCTTTTCATTGACAATAATGATTCTTAATGTTTCAGGGGGTTTCTCCTTATTCACACATATATTTGTACCTTTCCCATTAGGATGCTGCATTCCTATGTCCATTGGTAAGAAAATTTGTTTGGCATCACAAATTCAAGGGGCATGCACAAGCCACATACAGTCTTACTTACAGCTTATTACATGGACTGCAAGTATAATTTTCCTTATTTGTAGCTGAAACACATTTTAAAATAGCTGCTTTATAAATAATCAGGCTTATAACAAAATCCACGTGAGTACTTGAAGGTGGCTCTGGATTCTCACTCAAAAGCTCTACAGACGAAACCTGCACAGTGTTTCCCATGTGAAGGGGGACAGACAGCCTTTCCTAAGGATGCTTTCCTTTTATTGAGTGCATGGCAGTGTTTTGGGTTATGAAGAATTATTTCATTGTGTTCATTAGCATTTCAAAAGCATTTAGCTTGGCTGGAGCTCTATAAAAGGTTGCTGTGAACTGTATCACTGTATGTATATAGGCACTACTGAATACAATAGGAAATAGGATATATTTACATTTTTATGAGAGTTTCCTGAGTTAAAGGAATGTGCTGACTACTTTGAAGTTGAGAGCAAGTTCTCTTTCTTCTCTTCCTCAGCCTGAATTTTCTTATGTACAGCATAACTGCAGTATCACAGTGTAGGTGAAGTCATAGTTATTTTAACCACGCTTGCATTTTCAAGGGTGCAAATGCAGGTGTGGGTAGAAAACGGAATCTGAGTGCTGGGGCTTGTCTGGTGACTCATTTCACACCTTTTCTGTGCTTGTGAGACATGTCACAAGGAAAAACTGTGTTGTCCCCTTTTGGATCACAACTTCATCTACCCCTGATTGCAGAAGGGTAAGAGGGACAGGTCCTAGACTTCTATTCACTCCAAAATATGAAACATATAATACAGCAGGTTTTGCATAACTTGTGAAAGTAAAGAGTAAGCTAGGTAGAAACAGGCTTCAAGGTTGGACAACCCGAATGCGGATCTGTATTCCCCACCTGTACAGCATAAATCACTGCCGAACAGTAACTGAAGGCCAGGATGAGGCGGGAGTAAAGTCATGCCTTGCTGGAAGGATGAGCAGGGGAAAAGAGGAGACAAGCAAGGAAGAAGAGAAGGGAGGCTTATTAAGGGTCGGACTGTCCAGCGTTTCAGCATGAAGCTGGAGGACACACTCACTGAGCATGTCCCTATGTCAAGAGCCCAGGAGGAAGGTACTCTGAGTCCGTAAGAATTACCCAACCAAGAGGACATAGCAGATGAATCTTTCTAAAATGACTAGCAAAGGTTTTTTGGTTTTATGCTCTCATCCTCATGTTTTCCAACCTTCTAGATGCCAACAACATGGCAACATTCCAGGAAAACCCTAAATTCCGTTGGTGATAGTTTCACAACACAGAAACATTAGAGGCTCAACCACAGGTTGAGCCGCACCAGACCTATTGCTCACAGACTCTGAAGAGCTAGTGGAAAATGCAGTCATGGTTGGCAGCTTGGGCTGCAGTAGCCACAGGATGATTGAGCTCAGGATCTGAAGGAGAGCTGGGAAGGAAAGCAGCAGGGTTGGGATTTTGTATTTCAGGAGAGCAGACTGGGGCTTATTTTTAGGGAATTGCTAGGCAGAGTGCCCTGGGAAGCAGCCATGAAGGGGAAAGATGCCCAGGAAAGCTGGCTAATTTTTAAAGAAAACTTCTTGAGAGCTCAGGAACAAACCATCCTGTTGGACAGGAAGACTGGGAATTCTGGCAGAAGGCCTGTTTGGCTAAGTCAGGAGTTCCTCAATGAACTAAAACACACAAAAAAGAAGTGCACAAGAAGCAGGAACAAAGAAAGGCAATGAAAGAAGTGTGTAACAATATTGCTGAGCAATGCATTAGGACAAATGTTATAGAGACAAAATCAGGATGGTCAAAACAGAAGGTGTGTCCGGAGTTAAAATGGGCCATGGGCAGAAAGGGCAACATGAAATGTTACAGGAACGCTACCTGGAAAAGGAAGCTCAGAGAAAAGGTAGCTCAGTAGATGAATGAGATGGTCTAGTGACAAACATGGAAATGACTGAAGTACTGAAGTAATAAAATTCTTCTTGCTTCACAGACAAAACCTGTTCCCAGAGCCCTGGGTGTGCTCCATCTATTTGGAAAGAGGTAGTGAGTAGGAAGGCACAACACATTAGACGAAATATTCAGTTCATGGGAAGAGGTGGATGCTGACAGAGATAGCTGATGTGATTGTGGTGTCTCTGTCCATAGAAAATAATGACCATCAGGAGAGGTAGCTGAGGACTGTGTCCTCTGGATATTTCCAAACCCAAGGACAAGAAGGCATTGAGGGCTAGTCAACAGTTCCAAAGAGTAAATCATCCTTTGCTAGCCAATTACCTTCTCTGACAAAATGACTGACTATGAAGGCAGGGGGAGAGTGATGGGTATAATATATCTGCCTTTAGTAAAGCATTTGACATCACCTCCTACTGTATCCCAAGTCTCACCTAGCAGCTCAAGAAGTTTGGACTTGACTAGAGTAGAAATTTGGGCTCAAAGGATAGAAATCAATGGCTTGAGGTCTGACTGCTAACTAATGCAGTTCTTCAGACAGTAACATGACAACCCACATTATCCAGTGTTTCATCCACAGTCTTGATGATGCACACACCCCCCACAAATTTGTGGATGATGCTAAATTAGGGGGCAGCTACTGACACCTCAAATGGCAGAACTTTACAGTTCTTCACAGGTTCACAGTGACCTGAGGAAATGGGACTCAGTAACTACAAGTACACCTGGGGCAGAATAACCCAATGTATCAGTACTGGCAGGGAACTGCCTGGAAGTACAGCAGCCTCACTGGAAAAACCTGGGATTACAAGTGTTACTTGGTGTGACAGTGGATGCCAGGCTGAACATGTGACAACAACACATTGCCCTTGTGTGCTCCCACCGTGAATAAAGCAAACGGCTAAAGATTACCTTAGGGGAGCATGGCTAGCAGATCAAGGGAGGTTATTCCTTGCTTTAATCTGCTGCTTGGGAGGCCACAGCTGGACTAACATATCTGGCTCTGGGACACACTTCAAGAGGGAGGTGGTCTTGCAGAAAGTTACCAAAGTGGCCAGGGACACAGAACACATAAGCTGTGAAGTAAAACATAGGGAGCTGGGCTTGTTTAGTCTTGTAAGGAAGAGACAACAGGGAGATGGAACAGTCTATGACTACACGAAGTGAAGTTATGAAGATGACAAAGCCAGACTTCTTTTTAGAGTAGCAAGCACAAAGCAGACAAGAGTAAGGGACACATTTTGTGACTTGGGAGGTTCAAAGAAGATTTTTGGAAAACATTATTCACCAAGATGGCAATGCAGCACTGGAAGAAGCTATGAGAGATGCTGTAGAATCTTGAACTTTAGAGATTTTCAAGACTTCTCCAGATGAAGCCATGACAGGCCTAATACAGCATGAATGATTGCCCTGATTTAAACAGAAAACTGAACCATATAACTCCTCAAAACAGATCTTGTAATATGCTGTGATGTCTGTACTCTTGAAATCTGGCATTTCAAGGAGTTTATTTTGCTCCTGTGCTGTGTATCAGGGAAGGATATACAATTCAGATTGGCAGGGAAAATTTCTTGGTAAGGAAGTAATTTCAGTTTATGGCTTTCCCCCCCTCTTTATCTCAAAGCAGATATTTTTTAGACTTGTTTGAGACAAGATGAAATATTATATTCAGGCACTTTATTTTGAAAGGTCTCAGTAATCAACAAAATTGGATTGCACATAAATCCAGAAACTGATAATTAAGCAAACAAATGGAAACCAACCTGTAGTCAAACTGCTGTAATTTTTGTTTACAATATTACAATATTAACTTTAGCATACCACAGTAAAAATGGTCTGGTTCAGCCTTTGTATCATAACAGTGCAGGAGCTTGCAGTATATTCTTCCCATGAATCCTTACTGGCCAACTACCTTGTAGTGAACTCAACATTCCTGCTATTTACTGAGTAACCAAAGTAAATCTTGTTCTGTCTTCAGCAGAAGGCTGAAAGTGGAGGCAAACCTTCAGCATCTTTCATTCATTGCATGGTATTGGGAATGAGCTGTACCAGCTTCAAATGCCTTTGCATTTTGAGCTGAAAGCAGCTTTACAAATGTCAGTGGTTACATGGAACAGGACGAGAAGACAGCCTTCCTTCAGGCTTCCTATTTCTTTGTCTGGTTGGGGCATCTTGTGGCTCTTGTGACTAAATTGCTCCATGGTTGTAAAATAAATTGCTGGCTACAGGCTCGCTCCTCCATGAGAAAGGCCTACTCTCTAACTGAAATTTTTTGCAAATAATTTCAAAATTTCCAAAATGCTATATAGAAAAAGCATAGAAAAAGCTAGCAAGTATTTGCTTCTATAGATAGAAGAAAGCAGTTGACAAAGCAACATGGGAAAGCTTATATTTTTTTCTCTAATACTGAATTTCATCTGTGCTCAGAGGCTTAATTAGTCAGGCCAGAATATACTTTTTCTTAAAAACAGGATTTTAAGATAATAATATGCAAAGAAAGAAGGCAAGATGATTTGCTTTAAGTTATGTGACCAACTTCAGCAAAAAAAGAAACAGACGTTGAGTAGAAGTGGCAGAACAAGAAAACCAGATGTAGATTGTAGACTGAACAAGACTGGAGCTTCAGAACATGCACATGCCTACGCATTCATTACACATCACTGAAAATTCACCATGAAATCCTCAAAAGTAAGCCTGTTACATCTGTTCTGGAAAACCAGTATTCTCTCAGAATATGACCGGCCCAAAATGCCTTGGTCAGCTTTTCTTTCTATGTGCAACAGTAAGCATTTTTATTCTTAGTATTGGCGGCTTTCATACCAAAAATTGTGTGTAGGTTAGCTTCTTCCTGAACTGATCTGATAACCCCTCCAATACCCTTCTTCTCTTCTGCAAGGAGGAAATCATCTGCTCTAGGTGCAGTTCTGGCAACAGTATTTCCTCCCTGGTGCATGATTTCAGTCATCTGGCTGTGTTGGGACAAGCAGCAGGAGGTGACTGAGCCAACATCACTGCCTTTAACTACCAATACAACAGAGGGATACAGCTCCCTAAATCTGGCCGTGCTGCCTCTTAGGATCCTTATTCCCACTACAGGGGTGTCACTCATGCTTAGGCTTTTATGATCCTCACACCATAGAGCAGCCTAGCCAGCATCACGCCCTTACTGCTCGACTTGCCTTGGTAAACACCTGCAGCACATGAGTGTGGATGACCAGGAAAAATGGCCCCACACAGGACAGACTGAGCAGATGGAAGACTGAAAAGCAAGACGACCGTGACCTCAGTTTCAATCAATTTTGAGTTGATTTTACTTACATTATGAGTTCATGTAGATCCCTTACACTCCCTTTGCATTGGTGGAAAATGGTATAAACCCTTGCCTCTGCCAAGGAGCCAAAGTGCTGGTTTGTAAGGGAAGGAAGGGGAGAAGGTGGAGAGGGAGAGTACAAAGGAGAGCTAAAACATCTCTTAATCTCTAAATAATTCATTGTTCACTGGCCACTGTTTTGTTCTCTCATTTCCTAGTTCACTTTCTCAGTTCAAACAAATAGCTGCCTGAAAGACTTCCTGCTAATGCAATGGCTACCATATTTGGAGCAAAAACCCTTTTAATGATTTGGCTGGTAACCTTTGCTTATTAACAGCTCAGCCTCAGGATTATGGAGCTCATGGAACCCAGGACACATTTGCTAAACTGGCACTTACCTCCAGATGTGGTACTAGCCTTGTTATCCTGACTGATCCACACTGGTTTGCCTGAGACCAAAGAGCAGATGGGATCAACACAAGCTGGCATCTGTGAAGTTGACTGACCAGAAGTAAAACCATATTCATCTTCACAAAAATCCTATGTTGACGAAGTCTAGACTGGAAGGTCGCAACATGGACTGCTGGTCATGGCTCTTCTGGAAGGTGCCTGGGACTTTTATCATCTTGGAAATCAGGGTGTTCCAGGAACAACACTTGGAAAATATTTGCAGAAAGTTAAAACTTTCTATTCCAACAGATGGCTTGTTCTCTGAGTTTTGTGTCAGACCTACCAGCAGCGAGGCCTCTTCTAGTGATTTTGATGAGAAAAGATGATGCCCATCTTGTTCCATTGGAAAGTTATCAGCTTTTAAACTCACTAAATAGAAGCTGGAGGTGCTGTTTGCATGGTCTGAATGGTAGTTACTGAACTTAACTGATTCTGAGGACAGAATGGCAGTGTGGCGGCAACAGCAGCCGTGCCTGTCACCAAGGCTGTTACCAGTCCCTAAACAAATAGGAGCTGCTGGGCAAGCAACAGCAGCATCTGCTTCTTCTACATGAAGTTGCCCAGATTCACTGGTCAATGAATTGCGGCTGATGAAGCAGGCAATGTCTGATATTTCTGTGCTCGGGTACAGTCAGTTATCAGCTTTTGCATCTCCACAGATCCCACCAGCCTTTATCTTTTTCCTTCAGAAGTTTTTCAGTAAAGCTTGAACCATTTTGTGTGTGTAAGTGCGTGTTAGATTTATGTACTGTGACAACCTTGATCCTACCATATGTCAGGAATCCCCATATGTTCTTTCATTTGTAGCATCCACCACAAGATTCACCCAATAAAGGCAAAAGGTACAGCCTGGCTACAGACCCTCTGTCATTCAGCTACAAACAGCTGGTAGTGCACATTACAAGGCTTATTTAAAGCTCAAGTACTTTCACCCATCCTCTCTTATAACTAAACTTGGCACGTAAAAATGTGAAAATAAAAATATCCGTGTAGTGTAGCATTTCAAAGAAGCATTCAGGAAGCAGACAGCCTGTCTTGCTCCAATATGGAGACTCCTGTGGCTGAATGTATGGCCCATGCTCCGAGAATGTACCCATCTCTGGCATGAAAAGACAGGTCCTCTAGCTGTGAGGTGCATAACTTACCATGTGGCTGCTCACACTTACTTTGGTAGTCCGAAGCACTGCGTCCTTTGTGTGATCATCTACTGCTAGCATTTTGATTTCAGATAGATCTCCAGAACTGGCCCTTGATTGGAAGCAGAGGAGTGTTTTTGCACACAGGAGTGTTCTCAACAACTCTACAGACATGTTGTTAGTTGAGGAATAATGGGTTTGAAGCATAAGTACAATCTGACTCTTTTTCTGGGGGACCCACTTCAATCTCGGCATTTACAAGTATTTTTAGCTTTAGTCTCCTCAACTGTAGTTGTTTAATTAGACTCTTCACAAGTCTTTCACAGCTTGCTCTTGGCACAAACAGTGCAGTAAAGGAACAGCTTTAAATCTAGTGCCTCCAAGCTGAAGGAATAAAGGGGACTGAGAAAGGTGGCTGTATAGGTATAGGACTAGGGCTGATGTCATTTATGCAGGTTTAAACTCTTTTCCAAGCCCACTTCAATCACCATAGATCCTCAGAACACCTCATTTCAGTCAGTTCCTAATCTAGAGATACCCTTCATTGTGAGAGGGTGGGAAAGGACAAGCAAGGTATACAAAAGTATGTTTATAAGCAGTAGGAAGACAGTAGAAAGAAAACCAAATGATCTTATAAATTTATGTCCTACAATGAGTCCCCTGGCTTTCCCACACTCAGCTTCCAGGATGGGAGTAGTGTCAACAGTGGCAACAACAGCTAGGTCTCAGGAATATTTGCCCCTGTCAGAAATATTTGTCCATCTTGTCCTTTCTCTGCTTTGACTCTGGAGTAACACTGGCACTGTTAGGAGACTTTTAATTACAAGACTGTGTTTGCAAAAGTACAGATGTAGGTGAGCCTCAAGTGGCCCCATGTGACCCAGCTTGAATCTGAAAGCTGAGCTGTGGTACCAATATCACGAGTGCCTGCACCAAGGAGCAGTGTGCCAGGTAAACCAGACGGCTTAAGCTGGAGTTACCCCAAGGAACTGCATGCTGTGCCGTCTTTACACAGCTAACTGAGGTGCCAGCAGGCCCCCATGACAAACTGGATATTGGAGAGCAGCAAGCACTGGGCCAATCCACAAGGGAGGAGGAGCCAGGAGCTGAGGGAGCAGCAAGTTAAGGAGATAAACCAGATCCAGGGTCCATCCAGAAGTTTCAGTCAGAAGATTGGGTCAGAGACAGGGATGGGATCAAGGACAAGGGTGGTGTAGCTGGGACAGGGACTGATGGCTTGGGCTGAGCTGGAATGGGGTACTGGCTCATGGGCAGGGGTGGGGGAAGTCCCAGAGGAGGCTTAGCAGGGGCAATCAGGACTAACAGTGCCCTCAGGGCCACGGTCCTGGGGTTCACAACCAGAAGTTCTCTCTCTAGGTAGGAATCCAAAAACTTGTGTTTCAGACAGAATAATTTTTTAGTACAATAAATAAAGTATATAAGCACCCTTCATTGCAGAGATCAGAACACCAAGCATTGGAGCAAAGAATTATGTTTTTCTTCTCTGAGGGTATTAGACACTCTTTTCTGGGCACTCACTTCTGCTGCCTTTTACGAGGTACATCGAAGGTAGCTGTCACATCAGTTTGATCATCCAGTCAGGTGTGCATTTGATCCTGCATTACTGACATTTTTGTAGCTGAATGAGAACAGAATAAAATACTACAAGAGATGCCAATTCTGCTCACTATCAAGATGTTGATATGGTCATTCCAGCTGTTAACTGAAAGACATTTTTGTGGCCGTAGAAGCCAAACAGTGAATACCTTATTCAGCTGTTGCTTCAGTGGAACTTGCCAGTGAAAATGGAGCAAAGAGTCCAAGATCTAACCTATAGATGGTCATGGAGAAGCCTGGCATGCATAAATCATAAGGGAAGCTTATGGTTGTTGAGCACATTTTCTTCTTTTGCACATACGTAACTCTAACACTTTAGGGTAACTGGTGTAAGAGACAGAAATAACCCAGATAATTGCACTGTCAGAATAGCAAATATATCCATCTTTGGAAAAACTTGCATGCAGACTTCAGGGGAGCAGAGAAGCCTTTTAAAATTGATGGCTAGTGCAGGACCTCCTGGGAGGCACATATGCTTTGTGTTATAGATTGAGCTGAAGCCAGGAACGTTGGGGTAAAGCAGGGTTCACAACCCACATATCCTTACCTGGCTGTAGGCATGAAGCACCACTTCTTCTGGTATAAACAGAACCAGTTTAGTAAAACTAGACTCAGATATTTCTAGTACCATACGACTCTGGGTTGTCCAGATTAAAACTGTTATCAGAGGCTTGCATCGGTCTTCATGTCAGGACCTAAATTTGGATTGAGGTGTTCCAGTAGTGACTTATCGAAGTTGTTATTTTGGGATTTGATCAAAGCTCTTTATTTTATGCGCTTTGCCTGCAAATGAATACCTTATGTCTGCCTATGACATTGCAGTCAATTTTTGAAATTTATGTAGCTGGTATTTATATAGTGAGGAGAATTATAGCCACTGCAAATAGAAAGTTTTAGATATCTCTTACACTGGCATCTTGCATTTGCCCCAGAATAAATTACTCTATAACCAAGAGATCAACAGGGAATTAAACTGTAATTACAGTTTAGATATTCTTTATAAAATTTACTTTACATGAACAATAATCTTACGAAATGCTTAAAATTTGCATAGCATGGTGAAAGAAAAAAACCCCATTATTACGAAAGTGCTTATGGGGTAAACGGGCTTGGGAAAATCGCTACATACGGGAAACTGCGGTTATTCTCTTCGCCTGGATACCGGGAAAACCCGGTTTTGCCAATAAACTGAACAAAATGCTCCCTCTTGTGGTGTAAACTCGGGAATAGGGGAGCACAGGGCAGCAGCTGGAGGCCGGGGGGGCCGGGCTGTTCCTGCAGCTGCAGCCGGAGCTGGCAGGTTTGGGAAGCCCTGAGCTGTGAGGAGCCTGGATTTCGTTCTGTTGTGATGGTAAGTGCGAGTGAGGCGGTCTTTCATTTGCAAGGCTGAAAGAGGGGCACAGGTGAGGATTTTAACTTGATCTTTTTTTTCTTGTTTGCTGGTCATCTCTCTCTTCCTACGGAGCAAAATGGAAAGGCCCCCTGCTACCCCAGCATAGGTACTCCTTACTGATCCTAGCATCTTCTGAGGAAAAAGTTCAAACAGCAATCAGACACAAAAAAGGAATTGTGGGTGACAGGGATAGAGACAGAGTGGTGGAAGGAGAGGGGAGATGGCCTTGTGAGTACTTTGGACTTGTGTTGTGGAAATGCTGGGCTAAGAGTTGTGGCTTGTGGCTCTTGTCAGACCTAATATAATCAGAAAGCAAAGACTTGTTAATCAGAAGAACTAACAATACAAATTAAAGATGAGGAAAGAGTATGTAGGATTGGATTTGTTTCCTTCTGGAGAAGATGGAGATATGACAGCAAATGACACCTGGAAGAGAGACAGGGCTGAACAAGGCTGGGCCTGAAATGTTGAAGCTGGAGGGAAGAACACTAAGATACAGTAAGTGGCAAGAGGTGACAGGAAGAGCTGGCTGAGAAGACGGAGGTAGCTTGGGCATTTGTCAGAGCAGAGTAACATTGTGGATTTCAGAAAAGCAGCTGTTAATTGTACAAAAGAGCCTAGACTTGCCTGTGTTTCCACAACAGACGTGATTGTTCATCCTTTTGCAGGTGTCTCTGTTCTGCATTTTTCTTCTTCCAGATATCGCTTTTTCATTTCAGAAGAAAAAGGTGAGGATATCTTACACACCCTTAGTTAAGACAAAGATATTCAAAGGCTGCTTAGAATACCCATTTGCCTAAAAGTATCACTTATATTAAATAAGGCATTCAGATATGTATCATACCTTGATGCAGCTGACTAACTGAAGTGAGCATCTGACGAATTTTGAATTTGGCTGTTCTGAGATACATAATTTAGCATGTAGGTGTATTTAAAAGAATAAACTGTGGTTACCATCTCAGCCTTCTAGCTGCTGAAAACAGTAAAAGGATCAAAACCCCTCACAAAGTGATAGTAGCAGTGACTATTTCTGTGCCATTTTTGGTTGTACAGGTTTTTCCAAGCAAATGACTCAGAACACACTCAGGAATTTTATTTCTGAGATATACTGTGAACCCTCTGTAACTTGTAATTCAGCTACAAAGTCTGATAGTGCTCTATTTCATGCAGGTGAACATTCATTGCCTAAGTCCACATTTAAACACAGGGTTAAATAACATCCTCTTTCTTTCCTTCTAATAGTGCTTTACACTAACTCTGTAGTGGTTGAGCAATTTTACAAGACAATCTCGACAGTCTGAATGTCATGGTCACATGGGCATTCTTAGGCTTGATTGTCCCTGCCTAGCCTAACCTAGGGCTCCCCCTGAGCCCTACCTACTGATTTCAGCCCAGCGCAGGCCCTCAGTCCCTCCCTGAGCCATTCTGCGGACGCGCTGCTGTGTTCTGCCTGCCTCTGCCTTACTCCATGGTTAAATTTTGGACCCACCTTGCCTCTCACTTCTCTCCAGCCCTGCCTCACAAATACTCCTGGCTCAGAAATAAAACTGAGGCGAGGGGTTTTCTCCCTTGACCTTGCAGCAGGCCACCACCAGGCAGGCACCGGCGTTACTGCTCCCTCTATAGGGATGCTCCTGGGAAAGGGGGCGAGCGGACCCCTGCTCCTCCGGGCTACGCGGAGGCAGCGCGGGGGCGGGACACGCCTCGCCTCCGTGGGGAGCAGCTATCCCCTTCTCCGACGGCCGAGGACGTGTCAGGGCGTGTGCCCCTCCCTTTCCTCGATTACCCAATCTAACGCTGACTGCTGCCTGCCTCACCCCTGCAGTGCAGCCGCCCCTCCAAGCCTGTTACCGTGAAAGCAGAGATATCCCGGCTGGGGCCGCGGGGGGAAGGGGTCCCGCCTGCCCTCCCTCCCTCCTTCCCCTCCCCCAGCTGCGGCAGGGCGCAGCCAGCCCCGCACCGCGCCTCAGGAGGGTGGGATGCTGCATCGGGGCAGGTGTGGCATGGAGAGGTCCACGCCCCGGCGGCTGCAGAGCGAGGGTTAAACCATCGGGAAAACGCGGAGATACTAAGGAGAGCTAGGGAAATAAACCCCCATAAAATAAAAAAATATGAGGAAAAGACTGGCTTGCGAGCGCTTTCACGAAAATATAGGGCATTATTCCTATATTCCTATATATATAAATATATATTCCTATATTCCTATAACCCGTGCTCCTCCTTCCCTCCTTTCCTCCCTTCACGCCCGGAGATTTTGTGTGACCGCGGGGGGATAACGGGGGCTCCCACCGCGCTGCCCGGTCGTCCCCGAGCCTCTCCTCTGGCATCTCGAACCAGCTCCCCGCCC
>VXAD01007328.1:2250317-2376084 GCA_013399195.1 Dicrurus megarhynchus
GAGGGGGCCGGCGGCGGAACAAAGGCTCCGCGCTGCGCCGCGACCCCCGGGCGCTTCCCCCCGCCCGCCCTCCGCCACCCCCGACGTGGTTCATCGGGGTGACCCAGCCGTACCCCGGCACCTTTGCTGCCCCGCGTTGCGCCCGGCTTAGCTTTGGCCCCTGCTACTGTGCGCGATGGCGGAGCGGACCCATGCTCCCCCGCCCGTGTCCCCCCCGCACCTCACCGAGACAATATTTGGCATTTAGGAAGGGGAAACGGCCGGCCCTGCTGCCCGCCCGCAGAGGGTTTCGGTCGGCGGCAGGCGAGCGGCCGCGGATGCCCCCAGAGCTCCCCCGCCCCCGCTCCTCTGAGCGGCCCTGGGGGGACAGGAGACGGGGCCAGGGGGTCCCTCTGCAGCAGCGCGGGGTGGTTCGTGGCCCCCTTTGAGCAAAGAGGGCGAAGCGGGTGCCGCGTACGTGCCGCAGTAGGAGCCCGGCGGAGCAGCCCCGCCGCAGGGACGTGCTCCCTGCCGGGTTCCGTCTAGGAGAAACACGCGTGCTCTGCGTGCCCGGGCGGGCGGTATCCTGAGGCATCTCCCTCTGTCGAGGGGAAGCAATCTATCAAGAGGAAGATTGTGTGCGTGCGTGTTAGTGCGACATCTTGAAATCTCTTTTGTTCGAATTGTTGCGTCTCGATGCTGGCATTGGTGCCGGTTCCTTCTTCGCCACTTTTCTTTCCCAACTCTTGTCCAAAATTCGGATATATATTTCTCTTTAGAGGGAGCATGCTTAAGCCTGTTTGAAATGGATAATTTTGTAAGCTAATGGCAGTTTCTGAAGAGAAGACAACTGGTTTGTTAGTCAGGCTGGAGTTAAAGCTGACAAAAGAATATTGCCAGTGGGCTCCTAAATAGGCGATGGCAGTGGATTTTATTGCTTCTCCTCGAGGGTGATGAACATTCACTAGAAAACACACACCCCAAGGCCCCTTGCATAGCAATTACTTGGTATTTCCAGTGTTTCCAATTAAGGTCTCTTCTGAAGAAGCCATCAGAGCCCTAAAATCTGTCTAAATGTCCCCTCTCTGCTTGCCAGATGCTTGCCAGGCACCACCTAGACTGGTGGCCAGGCTTCAAACACTGAGGGTTTTCTCCCTGTGTAGATGGTCCCCATTAAGCCAGGGAGAGCGTGGGGTGGGAGTGCCATACTGAGGGAAGATGCGGCATCTGCTGCTACTGCTCTCTCCAGGGGAGGTACCTTGTCCCGCACAATCCTTTTGTATTCAGGGTGTTTCTGAGTATTTTGGGCAACCTTTAGGGGTGAGGGAAAAAGAAGAAGCAAGGACATGGCCAAAGGTTTTGGTACTTGCTGTCTACTCATTGTCTCACAGACCTTCACGTGAGGGAGAAGCTTTGTTTTGTGATCTCCCTTGCTACTGGATTGTATGCAGTGAGTATTTTCTTTTTGTCTGGCTGCTTCAGTTTAGCCAGGGAGCACCAACTCTGATCTCTGGGCAGAATAAACACAAAATGTTGGGAAATTCATGGTGGCTCTGTCTATTCTTGTATATTTCATGTATGAAATAGCTGATTGTGTAATACAGGGAAATTGTATGTAGCTGCCAATATGCAATCATGCAGCAGTTTTTTCTGTTGATTTGAATCTCTGAGTATATCATATCCAGTTAAAATCAACATTAAAAGGGTAAAACTGGTAAAATCACTGTTCAAGTTATTGCTTGAAGCAATGATCAGGTGAAATTTTTTTCTCTCCCCCCCTAGCCCTTTTCATGCTTCTATGCATTTGAAATGCAACACCC
This sequence comes from Dicrurus megarhynchus, assembly GCA_013399195.1. Lineage (NCBI taxonomy): Eukaryota > Metazoa > Chordata > Aves > Passeriformes > Dicruridae > Dicrurus > Dicrurus megarhynchus. The sequence continues at coordinate 2,252,117 of VXAD01007328.1, forward strand.
TCTGAAGCAACATGGTGATACAAGGTTGATTTATTTCAGAAAGTGGCTTACCTTTGGAGCATACCCTTACCCTGAGACTACAGTGTATGCAACCTCCGTAATTTCTGAACCATATCTATAGCTGTCTCTAGTCCTTAAGTATTTGTGGTTTGATCTTTCAAAATTAAGTCTGTGTAATAAATTGTATTTTCCAAGTGAAGCTTCTGTTTGTGCTGTGTTCTGCTGGTAGCTTTGCCCCATGCAGTGAACCATGAAGTCCTTCAGCAGAACCTCCTGCGTACACGATGGCTTCTGTCTGAACAATGCTAAATTCTTACCTTGTGCCAGCACCCACCCATGGCTCGATGGCATGCACTGAGGGACAAAAGCAGGTGGCAGGGTAGAAACAGGCCTGCCCATGAAATCTTGGGAGAATTGTGTGGCTACATTTTCAGACACTCAACTACCATTGAGCCAGAAATTATTTGGAGATCTGCCATGGACAGCTGATCTTGCACTTATTTTGAAAACAAGATATTTGGAGGTTTATTTGTTTTGGTTTTTTTTTTTCTAAATTAATTTTATTTTTTTAATTTTTTTTTTTGGTCCAATCTGTATGAAGAGTATTCTGCAGCTGTTTGTACACATTTGCACACAAATCCCAGGTCTTGATTTAGGTGTGTAGGTGTAAGCGTAGTGTCCACGAGTGTCCACGTAAATTTAATGGTTCAAATCGGAGTCCTTTAAGTTAGAAAAGTGGATGCTCTTCAAATATCTAATGAAGAGTATAATAATCAACCAACATTCAAGGTCTTACCTTCGTTCATACAAGGGTAGTAAAGGCAGGCCATTTTGAGGTACGCTACAGAAGTATGGAGGCCGATTTATAACTAAAGAAGGGCACTTAGGAATGACTTGGGTTGCTGCTTCTCTGTCAATCAGGAATGAAAAGAATGAGGTAACAACCAGAGAAATCAAAGAAATTCCTGAAAGTATTATAGACTTGATAATAGAAACCATATGCAGCATAATGGGGGTTTCATGCATTAGTAGGAAATGCTTTCAAGATTAAAAAAATATGCAGGGGGAAGAAGGGGGGAAACTTCATGCAGAATGGAAAGGACTTTCAAGTCTTCCTTACAATATCTTGTGTCTCACAGTTCTCTTCCCTAAAAGTGTGATACCACCGAAGCTTCTTGCTTCAAGATGGAGAAGTGTAGTTAATATAAAAATGTATCTATTGGTTATTTGTTATGAAAATTCATAAGTCTAAAATAAAAATAGATTGAGAGCAATGTGATTCCTCAAACATGAAAGATTCCTGACTTGCCAGAATATGAAAATAAATCCTTTGACTTTCTTCTACACACCAATAAATGTAAAAAGATACTGATTTGTAACACATGTGGAATAGTCAGGTTTTGCCTGGGAGCAAGATGTGTAGTAATTCCCTCTTAAGTACAGTTAATGGAATTTAACTCTGAGGAAACAGTTTTATTAATAAAAACCTTCTGTCTCAGGATATATATCATAGGCTGATCTCTTTTGATGTGTTTGGTATTGTCTTCTGTAGAATAGGAATGAAGTAGTCTGTATAGCTGCCTGACTTGTTGGGTGTAGACTGCCAAGTACCCCACCAGTGCGGTAGTGTTGGGAAAGCCACATGCTTTTTAGTCACGTGTTGCATAGTTTAGATTTTAGCTGGGTAAGTGGTGCCGCATATGATTATGATCTGCCGATCCAGGGGTTTTATTTTTTAACCTTTAGGAATTTGAACTTCTTTTCAAAAGATTTTATTTCATGTACACTGCCCTAGCAGTTGTTCAGAGCAGCACGACCTGGTATTTCATGTAAACTGTAGGACTGATGGCAGGAGCTTCCTTTTGATCAGAGACTTACTGTCCTTACAAAGGATACAACACCAAATCTGTAATAAGACTGGGCCTTAGCCACCTACCTTTTGCTACTCGATGGATGATGTCATGATGGTGTTCTTAATGCTACTGATGCCTTGGCATGAAGAGGATGTGAATGCAGTGTTGAAGCATAACCTTTTCCTTCAGGCAAAGACCTAGTAGTTATAATGATAAAGTTTCTCGAGGATTAATTTTAATGACAGAAATCTATGCCATCATGACTTTGCATGATAAATGCAAGCTAGTTCTGCACAAGTAGTAAAATCAGGGGGCTGCTGGCTATCTCCTGTTTCAGTGGTCTTTAAATACTCATTGGGATGTAAAACATAACCCCTGCAGAAGGACAGAGCCTAGTTATAGTTTTTGAACTTGTTTTCTGCTATTACTCTTTTCCTTGTGTGATTGGTTGGTGATGGAGGGGCTCATATTCAAAATTATGTCTTGACGTGATTAACTATTTTAGGATGAAGTAGATGGTCACATAGCGGGATCCTGTAGATGTGCATCTGCTAGACAAATTCAAGATGATTGCTGAACTATGGAGCAGATATGAAGCAAAGTTAGAAAAAACAGAGAATGGATCAATAGTGATAGAACTGATGCAGGTTTCTCTCATCTTCCTACCTTAGAAGAACACATGCAAAATGTGCACAAATCAGGATGTAGAAAACAGTGAAAACCCGATTGCAAACATAAGCAGCATGGAAGAGTTACACCATAAGAAAGGCTTTGGTACGTGTTTGTCTGAGATAGACTGGAGCCAGAGAATTGCTACATCAGCTTCCTGTAATCATCCTTCCTCAAGGCAGTGAAGCGCGTCATTAGCGGAGAACGAAAACAAAAACAAAAAACAGGCTAGAGGTGGTATAAAACTAAGAGTCTGGAAAAGGACAGGGTGAAACCTGTCACCACTAGATGAGGTGTTCAGATTATTTCTACATTTCCCTTTCACACACAAAGTTTCCAGTAACGCAAAGTTGCTGTATTTTGACCAGTACTGGTAAGTGCATGATTGACTTCTGCTGCTAATTTTGCTGAGCTGGTGGGAGGAGGCAAATTCAGTGAGGTCTGAGGCAGTGAAAACAGTTCTTCTGGGTTTCTTGCTGTCACCAGAAGAACTGAGGCAAACGGAGAGATGTGCTAGCTGCTGTAACCAACATGTTTCCTAACCAGATATGCTGAGAGAGTGGGGCTCGTTTTCCTCCAGCAGCATCACTCAGCCCTCCATGTAAACCCTGCACCAGTGAATGTATAGTCCGCACTGGGAATAGCTGGTGTCACTGAAGAGGGGGTGAAAGACGTATGTTGGCCATTGCTTTTATTTTCAGATCTACAAGCCTTGTGAAGCAAGGGAGACAGAAGTTCTCCAGAGCACAAAATTCAAAATCAGGCTAGATTTTCCAGGCTCTTCCATTCCACACTTTGCTTGAGATGTAGGACAGTACTGTTGGTTTGTAACTTTCTTTCACTTGGAGCTTTCACTAGGAGCATGTGAGACCTCTGTAGGGTACCTGAGTGCTCAGAATACCCCCTAAGCCTGTAATTTAAATGCTTAAATTAGCAGAATAAAGCAAATGGGGAAATGTGGAAACCCTACCCTTTTTTGCAGTCCACACATACTCTATGTAACTCCAGCAATCATAGCTAAGAGCTTTCTGATAGCATCCTCCATGTAGGATGTGAGAATTCAAGGAGAGTGACAAGTTGTCCTGGAAGATTTTTTTTCTTATGGATCTGGTATTACTCACAGGAAAGAATTTTAGGAAGAGGGATTTAGCCATTCTCTGCTCCTGTATGCTGTTCCCTTTTCTCATTTCCTACCCTCGGAGACCTTCATCTGGAAAAAAGCCATCCTACGGTGAAGAGGTATCAGCAGAAACCTTTTAAGCTGCTTGTAGCCATCTGATGTTCCACCATTATTGTGCATTTTAATGATTTATTCAGTGCTAGTTTCCCTCGTGTTATCTGGAGGAACATTCAGCTTTCTTCATAGTGGCCCATGCTTTCCATCCAGTCGCCTTGAATGGATGACATTACCTTAATGAATAATACTTTTAGAGCCAAGCCAAGTAAGAGCTGCCATGTGCGCTGAAATATGATAGTTCACTGGAGTGCACTCTTTTCCTGTTCGTGTAACAGTGAGTAGAAGCTTCAACAGAGCTCAAGAAAACTAATATTACAGTACATTTTTTTAAGCACTAGAATGACTATTAGGTCACTGAAAGTTCAGCTGTCATCCTCTTCTGTGGATGAGTCAGTGACTGACAGAGTCATGAAGAAATTATTGGTGCTGCTAGCAATAGGAATGTGGCACTCCTTACGGTGTCTCATTCCCGACTGAACAACACACTGTAGTGACAATCCACTAGGGCACAATGTACTGAAAGTGGCCTTCAGTGCTGAGGTACCTTCTGTTACCAAGGGTTCAAACTGGACTGCAAATCACCTACAGGTGTTTCTGCAAACATCTCTTGGAACGTCACTGTTACCAAGACATTATGGAGAAGAGCAAACATATCAGTTAACAGATGATAAGTGCTTGAAGCAGGGTAAATATCGTGTCTTTAAATACTTGCCATGTCTGTTCTGAGATATATGGAGTATGGTGTTGAGGGAAATGAGCTGGCGTTGCATGCTCTCCCACAGCCATTGACCCTGTGAGGAACATCCGAGTGCCTCACCATCTGAAACACAGAGGTGACAGAGAATGAAGGAAATTCTGCACTGACAGATTTGTGGTTCAGAAAAAAAGTCTGTCCAGGAGTCTTCTGTGGAACAATGACAGTAAATTTACAGGCTGAGAATAGAAATATTTATCTCAGCAGCTTTTTTATTTCCTTTCTACTTAAAAAACAAGTTCTTTGGCACATATTCTCCTGACTGAAGAGGCTATTTCAAATGCTTCTTGTTAGAAACTGTATTCTAACCTGTTGGGACATACCATATTTTCTCTGTCTGTATTTGGAAATGTGTCCCATTTAAAAAATTTTGTTGTTTTCAAACTAATTTTTCATCTAGCTTTGGCTCTGTACCCTTCCTTGCCATGTTCTGTAGCTCACTTATCTGTATTTAAAATAAATTATCGTAGTAGCTATGTTGCCATTTCCCTTGCTTAACCTTTCTAGAAGTCTATTATTTTCAGCCACGAACTAACTCAGCCTATTTTAGGGAACACTTCGATAATCACACAGTAACATGCAATCTGTGCATTAGCAGACATGCAGAACACAGGAAGATCTATGGCATCAGCTTAATTACATGCTGGCATTCATATGTAATGAGTGGAGGTACAAGTACAGAACCACTTCTTGTAAAACTTTAATTTTAAACTCTATAACTAATGCTGCTAGACCCCAATAGTTTGCATGCATATGGCTCCCAAATCTAGATGTTCACTGAAGTGAGATCATATCAACATGAGAACTTGGTCTTAAACAAAGTTTCATGCAAATCCAGTAACAATATGGAAAACTTGGAGCTCTGCCAGCTGAAAGCATTCAACAGTTTTAAACTTCTTACCAGCTGAAGAAATATTAATGTGATTTCCTCTGCTGACTGAAAGTGGAGAGAATTTTTCCTTTTTACACGTTGTTTTAGTTTTAAGCAAAAGTGGCTCTTGACTAAATGAAAAAAATCCACCAGCAAACCCAAACCTTCTGTGATAGCTTGAATTGTCAGTCTTATTTTCAAGAAGAACTAGATTTGTTTGATGCCTGTAGAAAATTGAATTGCTGCAAGCTCATAATTAAACTGCATTAGTGAGTTGAAAAACCATCCAGAACACAGTTTTAGGGGAAACATTTGCTATTATAAAAGAAAAAGCTTGTCTGTCAAGCTGTGGCTGTGCTGGGTTGCATATTGCATAAAGGCCAGTAGCTGTCCTAGTCATACTGGCCTGAGTTTCTTTTATAGAGAACCCTTCTTTGTATCCCCTTCTAATTGCTCTAGATTTTAATTGTGTCTAAATAAAACATAACATCCATAAATGATGGAGAAGACAACATGATTGCTGTGGACATTGAGTATGATGCTGTCAAGGTGAGGACTGTGTTCAGGCCAAGTGAGTTCATGATGACAGCTATATATGCCTTTTATTCTGAAGGACAAGTTTGTAGCTACAGAGTGAAGACACAAAATAGCCTTTGGTTGCTGTGGAGGGTCCCCAAGTAGGGGGCAAGGGAACTGAAGGGTATTGATTTAGACCATCTGCTGTACATTGTGCTCCCAAAAAAACCCTCAAAGGACATAATTTTCATTAGAATTACAGCTAGTCGTCTCAGTTAATTGACTCCTTACACAGAGAAAACTTACAGTGTTGATAGAACCAAAATAATAGATAAATATAAGGTTTATTCACAGCCTGACCTCCCCCCACAAGCCCTTTCAAGTTTTGAATACTAATGTTTGTTTCAAGAACGCAAAAGTTTTGTGCATTGGAATGAAAAACCATGGTCCTCCCTTGTCCTGAATTTCCTTTTCAACACCCTTGGAGTTTGACTGTGGGTCTGCTACCTGGACCTCAGCATTTTAAGGTTTTTCTTCTAAGCTTTAGGTTCCTGGCTTGAATCTCTTGCCTGTCTCACCCTGCTGTCTTTGGAAACTTCACCTCTAAGCAGCCTTAGGGATTCCTCCTGGGAAGGAGCTCCTCTGCTCTTCTTAAAGCAAAAAAATAAAATCAGATTGTCCAAGAGAACCTTCTGGGCTGTCTTGCAAAAGCAGTGGCTTTGGTGAGACTGCATCTGTGGTTGGAAGTGTCCGTCCATCCACTGCTGCACTAATGATGTTCATTGACTCCCTGCTCTGGAAAGAAGACCAAATAGCTAATTTAATTATTACAAATGCCCTGTTTTATCTTAATTAATCTAGCCATATGATCCTGGTCCCCTGATCTAATTAGCTAGGGAGATAGTTAAATATAACTTCATGTATCTAGGCGCATTTAGCTATTTGTGGTTAAATCTGCTCACAGTTCCTAAGAGACTATATTTCAAAGTCACAGAGTCACAGCCAGGAATACCTTCATATGAAATAAAAAATGTAGAGAGTTCATCTTAACTAACATAGTGGAATATTTTTTTATGTTAACAAGGCACCTCGCAGCTTACAATCACATTAAAGCCTTTCATGGAAACAAGGAGTCGTCTTTCTGTGTTCTGTCACTAAGGACCAGCAAGTAACTGAGTTGTACACAAGAAATGGGATTTCCACTGTTCAGGTAGATAACTTTGGACTGTATGAAGAAAATAGTTGCTCTTTTCTCTAACAGATGACAGGTGGTCAGTAAGCTGAGATGAAATAATTTAAATAATTTTTAGTGAATAAATCATAGTAAAAATTCTTTGTCTGTGGAATCATTTCTAATAAAGACAGTATGTGGTAGTTGTTGGGAATATGTGGTCAGAATTACCATAAAGAAGATTTTGTTGACGAGAAAGGGAAAACAAGGATAACAGGGGTCCATTCCATAGTTGTGCTAAGTGCTTAGAACCAGAATAGAATAAATTGCCTTTTATCTATCCTAAAATGGACATCGAAGAATTCCCTTTTATATATTGTGCTTTGAACAGTTAAAAGATATTACTTGCATGGGTCATATGCCGCATAAAAGAGGGCTACCATTCAAGTGGATGCACATGTAAACAGTAGGAGTGATCAAACAGGACCTGTAAAAGGGAGAAATGAACACTTTGGTTTTGTGCAGCGTAAAGAAGCGAATGATTGTTTTAAGACTAGGTAAGAAATAACCATTGAGAGATTACTTAAATGTGATTCATTCTGCCTTGGGGCAAGAAGAGGAAATATCTCAACTTCTCTTGAGGTATCTTTCAGTCTTGTGGTTTGTGTGATCAGGGACATGGGAAACCTTTGGAGTGAGCTAGTTCTAGAGAGCAGAGAAATAAGTTCAGTTGAAACAAAATCCTTCCTGATTTATTGTGTACTGATTTATTGTCAGTGTATCTGAGCTCTGTTAATATTGAGATCCAAAGATGAACCCACTGCTAAGATGCTTTAGGGACATGGTATATGCTAGAAATAAATACACAAACAGGGCTTTTCTAGAGCTGGCAAGAGGCTATTTAATTTTTTGATGCTGAACAGCATAGGTTGTTAAATGGAGATTTCTTATAGTACTTTTGACGGAATTCTTTAAATAAGCTTTAAGTTTGAGGCTATTCTTCAAATTGGGGCTGATGTGCAAGAAGGGGAGCAAAGCTTACAAAAATGATTGAGGCTTTTCAGTTCCTAAGTTTTATTTCAAGACAGTGATAAATAATTATGTGTGTATATTTGAAAATTTTACTCTTCAAGCCCAGACTGAAATTCTGTGGCTGCATCTGAGAACAGTTGTGTACTTCTGATTGATATGACTCTAGGATATCTTTTGTTACTTAATCTATAGGCTGCAGAAACGTTTGCTGGGTTGTTCCACAGATGAGTGGAGAAGGCTATACACACGTTTTCAACATATGGTGGCTGAAACTTAATGGTATAATAACAATAGCTTGGAAGGTGATGTAAATTAGGCTAATTTCTAAAGAAATCCTTGGTGTATTGCTAAATGGTTTCGAATAAACGTAATGTTTAGCTGAACAAATGTCTTTGGGCAATCCATCTTTCATGCGCAGGTGGGCCATTGAAATTCCTGGTTCAATACCAGGGGCTATCCATGCTACTTTGGACTGTTTGAAATCAATCAATCAATCAATCAATCAATCAATCTTTTCCTACCTGAGGGCAACCTAAGAGGTATTTAGTTTCCATATGTGCTTACATATAATTGTGTTGCGCTCTCAAGAAGCACTTGCAGATTTTGCCTGTGTTTTCTGTTTAATGTATCAGATTCTTGGCTAGTTGCCCATATCTTGGTGTTATCAGAGATGAGGGAATGCTCACCTTCGTTTAGCTGCTAATTGCTAGATTATTCAGCAACGTATGGATGTCAAGTTGCGCACAGCAGTGTGCTGGCACTTTTTAAAGCGAGCCTTTCCAAAAGGGAAGGCATGTTTATCAGCAGAACTAGAGTGATGGGCTTGATTCTGGTTTTATTCATGTTGATCAGTGAGTATCTGATTTAAACCTACTTGAGTTGCACTAATAGTCAGAGCTGTGAGGCACTAGAATTTCACTGTAATTTGGATGGTTGAGTGGGCAGCAATGATTTGGATTGATATTGAGATATATTTATATTTGTATATAAATATATAAAACACTGCTTGTGTTTACAATCATAATACAAAAGCATTTACCAGAACGTTAAATCCCAGTGTTCTGTCATCTGTCTGCTTTTCTTCCTGTCTTTCTCCTTGCTTCCTTTGAGAAACCAGTGGTAGGTTAATTTGAATAGTATCGATGTTGAAGGCGAGTTTTTTACTGCCTGAAGAGGAAGAAGCATTATCTCTTTAATTTGTGTAAGGTAAGTGTGTGCAGCAGTACAGTTCGAATGTTGAGAAGATAGGTCAGAAAACAGTATGCCTTAGGTTAGGACTATTTTGGTTGAAAACAAAATCCCTGTCATTAGGTCTTGTTAATATTAATAAGCTCATATAAACTGGCACAAAGTAGTGCAAAATGAGATTTTTTTATTTTTCCGTTCATGGGCCTGTATGTGAGAAAGAGCACACCCAGTAATTATGGCAGTGAGGAAAAGGAGTGTGCTCTAGATATACTGGGCTCTGCAAGTGTGTCCTACTATGCAGTAGCATGTACTAGGGTAGGCGGGGAGTGTGTAGTTGTGTATATGCACAGGCAATGCCCTCTTCTCTGCTGGAGATCTCTGCGTGGGATCTGTTGAATGAGGGCTGTGGGTTAGAGTGGTTGTGGGGGTTTCACTGCTTGTCCTGGCTTTGAGTCAGCATCCTGCATCAGAGCTGCCTTCAGCTTTGTTTTGGTGGTCAATCTGGTTTTGGTAAAAACTTTTCACTAGTAATCCAACCAAGCCTCTTTCATCAGCTGCCATATGGAGCTCTGCAGTGCAAGCAACAGGTAAGCAAGATGAAGGGCTAAAAACGACATGTTGTAACTTCATTTACAGGCTGATAAATCCTAGAAAATAGTTTTTGTCTTTAAGTATTATGTGCATGCCGATGCTTAAACTCAGATCTGGTCTGATTCGTCACAGAGAAATATCTCACAGGTATCAGTCAGACATGGCTGACATCATTAATCACTTTTACAGAAACCTTTTCTACAGAACAGCCAGGCCAAGAAAAATAAACATGAGTTTTAAAATCAACACTCAAGTTTGTATTTCAGGATTAGAGTATGTTTTTGAGACTACTATCTGCAACATCGTCTCCTATGAGGACAAGCTGAGAGAGTTGAGGTTGTTCAGCCTGGAGAAGAGAATGCTACGGGGAGACCTTAGAGCACCTTCCAGTGCCTGAAGTGGCCTACAAGAAAGCAGGAGAGGGGCTTTTTACGAGGGCTTGTAGGGATAGGACAAAGGGGAATGGCTTTAAACTAAAAGGGTTGATTTAGATTAGACATTAGGAAGCAATTCTTTGCTGTGAGGGTGGTGAGGCACTGGAACAGGTTGCCCATAGGGGCTGTGGATGCCCCATCCCTGGAGGTGTTCAAGGCCAGGTTGGTTGAGGCTTTGAGCAACTTGGTGTAATGGAAGGCGTCCTTACCCATGGCTGGGGCTTAGGAACTAGATCATCTTTAAGGTCTCTTCCAACTCAAACCATTCCATGATAGTAAAAACGTTTCCATTTTCTACTTTAAGGTAACTAGCCACTTAATAAACAGTACAATTCATAAGAGTGTCTAGGTTTAAGACCTAAAACATGCAATATTCCACAAAGCCTATGGACTACTTAGGGTTAATTAAAGAAAAACATATATAACATGGACAGTCAGGATGCAAACCTTTGCTCTGGCTGACTTCAACTGGGGTAGTAGTCTTGTCTCCTATAAAACATGTTCAGCAGACTATTATCTTGTTTTGGTTGGGTCAGGCTCAGCCTCTACTGATGGAGCTGGCTACTCCATGCTATACAAACTACCAACTGGCAGGAGAATATCTCTGCTCTGAGCCCTCACTGAGGTGTTGAAAGCTCAGGCTCAAGTCTAAAATGGGCAGGGAAGAATTGGAACATGCTCTTTTATAGAAAAAGTGGCCCTCTTTAAGCAAAGGGCAGCTAATTTTTTGCCTGTTCAAGTGTGAAAGCTTATATAAAAATGCCATAAATACCAGTCTTTTGGGGGACTGTACAGGTTTTTACCATGTAGTTCTAGTATAAAGAAAATGTCTTTGTTTGAATTCATAATTAAATATGTACTCCTTATGCTGTTTTGCAGTATTTTATTTGTAGGAGTTACTGGGAAGATGTTCAAGTCCCCAGCTGCCAATTAACTGCCTGGCATGAATCTTACCCACAGAGCTGGTCCCACTACTTTACATTAGAGACAAAAAACATAGTGTGAACATTTAAAATTTACATGACAATGTGTGTGATCTTCTTCCTCATTTGAGAGCTAATCCCATCTATGGCGTTAGATACTTCCACCTCAAGGGTGCAGGTAGGACAGCTGACTGAATCAGCAGCTCCATAGGGTGGGCTGGCTTCATGCTCTCCCCTGCTTGTTTTGTTTTTCTTCTGGCTGGGCTCCTTTCCTCACAGCTCAGTGAACTGAATCACCTCACACAAGGCTCAGCTAAGAGCCAGACCAGCTGCAAGGGAAGAAGAGCTGGCAGTGGCTGTCTCACTTGACAGCAAGCTATTTCATTTGGCGTAGCTCTAACACCTAAATACACCTTCATTCCAAGATTTTAAAGTTTTTTAATATTTTTCATCTAAGTAGGTTTTTCATCTAAACCTACATTTGTAAGATGATTCATCTTATGACTAGAACATGGAAACTTCACATTATGATGTTTAAAAAATAATTGCACTTTAAATCCAATTGTGAAGTCTTCCAATAATATGCATTTGTTTTAAAATATAGTAAGTGAATTACTTCAGTCATGAAAGCCTAAATATGCCCAAAGACCACTGTATGCAAGGGAGTTCCAGCGGGGGAAATCAGAACTGAGTTAACTCAGACTGTGACCTTTAATGACCATCTGCATCTCTTACATCCACATATATTTTATGTAAATGAAGACTGACTCAAATCTTAAGCTTGCTTTTTTCCTTTGTTTTTGTCTCTTAAAGTAGTTTCCTGTTAAAGCAAGCAATAACCCTTATGGTTTATCAGGCAATCCTTTTGGTTACAAGTGAGTGAAGATGGATGAGTAAAACTCAGGTGTGAGTAAATTGGTATGGTGAGTAAAGGGATGCCTCTGACCATTGGACTCTTCAGTGCTTTGGCCAGGAGCCAGACCTTTCAAGAGATATCGTGATCCTGGAACTGCAACAGAGTTGCAGAAGACTCCCTAAATTCTAATTTTATGTTACCTTTTGATTTGAATAATTAAAATAGTGAGTAGGTTGCTATTATAAAATTATTATGTTGAGCTGGAAACTTGCGTTCATACTTCCAAGTTTCTTAATGTTTGCTTAATGCTGGTTAGAGGGAGTTTGGGGGGATTTCCATCAGTTTTAATCAAGGGGCCTATATTTTAATTACTAATACATATTTATGATCTCTTCAAAGGAGTTGTGTTTTGTTTCTTTTTTTTTTTTTTTTTAATGTAAGAGTCACTTATAGTTTGCTTCAAAAGATAAAGGGTATTTTAGCTTGATGGTTTCATCTGTAATTCTTGATTCCCACTACAAAACAGATCGTTCAGACTACAGGCTGTACTCCTTGATAGAATTAGTTCAGTAAAGCAGCAACCAAAACATGTTGCACATAACAAATTGCTACACCGGTGCTGGTTTAAGAAATCCTTCTTATCGTAAACAGGAACTTCGCACTTTTTCTGAAATGCCTTATCCTGTGGAAAGCTGCTCAGCATAATTTATGATTTCTCACTTAGAGTATTTATGAAACAGCTGTAAATCTGCACTTTATTTTGTACAGGGGTTTTGTATTTATGTCTTCTGTGTCAGCCATTTGGCTGCAGGAAAACAGTACCACTTGCTCAAGGGAGGGGAAGTTAGCACTGTTAGCCAAAAATGAGACAGTTTGTCAGGACAGAAGGGTAAGTGTGCTATTCTTGTGTAAAGCTGTGTTTTATGAGGTGAGCCCGGCAATCATATTGTCTTTTCATGCAGTAACTCATTGGACACTTCCTGCCTACCGAAACTCCAGAGAAGTCTTTTTTACCATGTCCTGAGGCAATGCAGTAAAAAGAAAGGCCTATTGATGGGATTTTTGAGAAACCAACTGCAAGTAAATGTATTTTCTGATTTTATCTGGAAGTGGAGAATAGTTGGATCAGCCTCATCCATCAGATCTACAGCTTTCTGCTTGTTTATATTGCAGCCATAAAAGTGGGAGTCTGTCCCTCATGCATTTGGTAGCTTTAGAAGTGCAGGAGTTGGCTCTGTTCACAGCAGCGCCATAGCCACATTCATGAGGAAGCTCTGTGGGAGCTAATTTTATCCTTCTGAGAATTTTAACCACCTCCTGTAGAATTTCACATGCATTTTTGCCCTATTCCTTCCACTAGTGTGGACACAATGTGTTATACTGCTCTGTGCCCCATGGTTCTGCCTTCCAACTGCATGTTTCAGTACCAATTTCAGTATTGCTTTGCCTGGAATAAGTGTCCTTGTTCCATTCTTTTTGATTGAATTAAATTGAATAAAAGCAACATATTAAAAAATCAGTGGTAATCATACCAGTTTTATCTTTCATTATAAATTTTTTTTTGCACATACAGCTCTTGAGAAATGCTTGTAAAATCTAGCAGACCCTCTTTAGTCTTAGGAAGCTGAGTAATTACCAAATGGCGACATGGGAGATGACACTAATGATGGAGATTCTGCTGCCTTACGTTGGCACACTTCTACAAATGAATGGTGCTACAGGGACTGAATCCATCCTACAAGTGTTAATGGGTCCAGTATCATTCCTTTAGCACTGATAGTCAGCATAAATGCAGGTTAAAGCAAACCAGTGTTCCCTCTGTTAAAGGGAGCAGGACACTGGCTCCTGTTTTCTAGTGGTTTTGCTTCTGTAAAACAAACATACATTGAGTGAAAGAATGAAGCTTCTATAAAATGTGATGTAACTTAGATAACAAGGGTATGGCTAGCATATCATCCCTGATAAAAATACTAAAAGCCATCAAGGAGAACAGACTGTAAAAAAGCAGTGTTTGACTTGAAGCTGTGTTCTCACAAAGCTTTCTGACCTGACCACCCCTGGGCGATGCCATGAGGCTTCAAAGCTTCCCGGCACTGGGGGTGTGAGGAGCTGTGCCTGAGAGCTTACCCACTGGTCCTGCTGGGCAAGCTGCACAACTGTGCTGCTGCATCAAAACCTGCTTCCTTCTTCTGCTTGTGAATGTTTTTGCACATCTAAACTGCTGCTGCTGCTGAGATGTCTCTGTGATGCACCAGTAGTTTTGAGTTAGCTCCAGGTTCAGGCTAGAGCTGCATGGCAGCACAGAGCTCAGCAATCTGCAGAAACCATGCAAGCAGCTCCGCAAACACACAAAAAGTTAGCCCACGCTGTGCTTTGGGTAGCCACATGACTACCACCACCTGGTGTGGCTGGTGTTAAAGCCAGGCAGCATGATTGGCACGGTCTTGTACGAGCCTGTGCCTGATGAGGCCTTGGAGCACTCCAGCTCCTTACCTGCATTAGCATGTCTGATTGAAAAGCTCTTTTTTAAAATGACTCCAGTAGGTATAAAAGCTGAGAGGAAGAAAGGTGGCTCCTTGAGAAGAACTTCTTGAGACAGGGAAGAAACTGTATAAATTTTGATCTGAAACTCAATTGCTAATAATACATAATCAGTGCAAAAATCTAATCTGAATATTAACAGCTCCCTCTGCTCTTTTGCAAGGACAAACTTTTCTTTCTAAATCTCAACAAAACAAGCTTCTAATGTGGGTCAGATGGAAATCCTGTTTATTAAAAAGCTGCTAAAGACAACTAGATTTTTAATTTCAATGGAAGAAGCTTCTCTGTGACCCTTAAAGGCATGCCAGTGGACTCTTCCAGCACATGCCTCAGTAAACAACAAATGAATCACTGAGGTGCTCTAACAAGGATTGATGTGTCCACCCAATTAGAGGGATATAAAGAGCGCTCCCTTGAAATTCTGGGTTCATTTGGGTTGCTCTGCTATTTCTGCAGTCTAGCGCTGAAGCATTGCTTCAGGGGTATTGTTGGCCTCGACAACTGGCTTGTGTGCGTTGTCCTAGCTAACAAGTACAATTTTTGTACAGATATTTCTCCTGTGAAGTACTCCAGCAGTGAAATAAAAAAATAACGTTGAATGTCAAAGACAAATCACTCACTAATGTCTGTTTAAGCTACAAGCAAGATCTCCAAATTTAGCACTTGTTCAAGCGTGATTGATAAGACTCACTAATCACCTGCTTTCAGGGGCTTTCAATTTCTTAACTTTACATGGGTTTAATTTTCTTTTGCCTAAAATATGCACAGTTTTGGGAGGTGAGAAGGTGCAGTGCATGTTATATGGTGTGGGTAATGCAACTGGTCAGATGGAGCAATGCATGGAAAATTCATTAAATATTTTGAGGCCGTTTCCTCTTTCTCTTGGAACAATGTTTCTATTTTCCATTTCAACTGTACATGTAACTTGTACTTCTTCAGAAATAATTTCCTCACATCATCTTAAAAGAAAATTAAAAATTAAAACATTTTTTTGCTCTGCAGAGTATTTCTGTTTCAGAAAAATAGCCCAATTTTTTGCACAGAACAACACATAAAGTAGACTAAAGAAGGATATAATGTACATCAAGAATAAAGCAAAGATCAGAGTATGTCTTGTTTTTCAACCAGCTGCTACCTCAATGATTGTGGAGCACTTCAAGACTGCACAGGGCATCTCACAGGTACTATCTAAGGATTCCCTCTGACAAAGAGTGGTGGCAATTTACAATTCCCTTACCATGCTTCCAGGAAAACTGTATTGTTATTACATCTTAAGATAGCTACATATTTACACCTGAAATTTTATTTCCTGGACCGGAAATGAAACCCCGACTTTTTTGTTGAATTATCTAGGCTAAGCAATAAATCATTACAAACCATCTGATTAAGATATTCAACTAACTGTTATAGAAGATGCTTTAACTCCTAGCTTTTTGTTGCTTCTTTTTATCCCTTCAGTGTGACCTGGGCCTTGGTAAGGGATTGTAACTTAGCTGTGGTTAGCATCTATTTGGATTCAGTTACAGTTACATGCCTGGGTCAGATGGTATTTGAAGCCTTGACTCATCATCTGTGAAGGTCCTTGCACCAAAGGCCTAGCAGTGATCTGAAACACATCATTGTTACATAAAAGATTTTGTTCTGTTCTGTAGGTTTTACAAAAATTGAAAATGTAGTGTTGCAGTTCTTGCCAAGTATGTTAAGAAGCAAACTTAAATGCCTAAATGAGAAGCCTTGACATCTACCATTGGTGGAGAAAGTCACATTCCTCAGTGCTCCTAATTACCCACTGAAGATAATTAGCTGACTGTTCCTGGACATGTTTATCATAACTCAGACATGACAGCAATGAAAATGATCTGAGGATTTCTTTGAAGCAAAGTAAAAATGAGAAGTGTGAGTAAGAAACAAGTTCCTGCCTTTCCTCTTTGTATGGCCAGAATCCTAAATACCAGGTGTTCAGTGAAGCTGGGTATATTTCAAAAAGTTATAGATAATGAAAATTGATTTAAGCCAACTTTACTGGAGCCAGAAACTTCAAATTTGGGTTTGTGCTGTCTTTTAAGCCCAGAACCTTCCTAGATTATCTTTTGCCAATTCCTGATTTTTCATACACAACAAAACCTTATTTTATTAATAGATTGGCTGTGTTGGGAATTGTTTGATCTCTTATTTCCACTATTTATATAATCAAGTCACTGACCCACTGTGAAAATTCAGTAGCAGGCACTTGTGATACAGAGTGTATGTGCCTTATGTCACTGGCCTTTGTGTCCATAAACCTAAAAGCTGCTGCCTGGCCATTCCTCTGCTTGAAAAATCTGCCTGTTTGCCAAGTCCTTGAGGACATAAAAGAATGGAAATGTTTGCTTAAAACTGAGGCATGTGTGTTTGTGTATGTGTGTGTGTGTGTGTGTGTGGCTTTCCCATTAGAGTGAAAAAAAGCAAAAAAGCAGCACAGTGAAAATATTCTGGAATTACTTAAAAAAATATCCCACTACAGCACTGAGTGATAGGTCTGTATTTGAAATAACCTTCATAGAATTAAATACTAGAGTGAATGGAAAAACAGATGAGCCCTGTGCTTGTATTTAATCCATTGCTGTCTGCCAATATATGTGTTTTTTTGCAGTACTGGAGATTGTTTCACCTCTGTTCCTCTTGGGCAACTGCTTTGGGACTGGACCACTATAATAGACAATTCTTCATTAGCTCAGATAATGGGAAAGGAAAAAAACACAGATGAGAAAGGCTTGGTAGAGAGAAGTTCGATAGTACAAAACTCCATGCTTTTAACTCCTGTTCAGTACTAGACCCAGTCTAGCTGTTTCCAGGATCTCCCGAATCTTTGCAAGGCAACAAGCAGTCACAAGCACTTATTCTTGTTCTCTGTGGAGTTTGGAACACAGACAAAATTTGTTTGTATGAATCAAGGATTGCCTTGCTACCTTGAAGAGTTTACTCCCTCTTTTATCTTCTTTCCCCTTGAGCCTCTCCACCTCCCAATTTCCTAACCAAAAGAAGGTAGGTAAGATTGCTCTCACCCAGTGGCTCTCAGGCCAGAACTTCATCTCTTCTCATCCCTAACCAGGGTGGTTTTCCCCTGTCTGGGGCTTCTGTGTGTCTGCTCTGTGGTCATTGCCCTTTCAATTTGTCACAATTGTCCTATTCCTTATCACAGCAACAGCTTCTTTCAAATACATCCATTTATTGTCCTGAACCCTCTCTAGTGAATTGTTGGCACAGGCATCTCTACCATTAAGAATCCCTCTTGTGTCATTTCCTCAACCTTCTCTCAAATCCTGCATGTCTTTGGATCTTAGGGCTTTTCTTGCAGTCGTTTCCCATCCAAGTTCTTCTTGTTCTCCCACATGCTGCAAGGTAGTCCCAGACCCCTGATGGACCATGGGCTTCCCTCTGTGCTCATCTGTTCTCCTTCATCCCCTCTCCCTGTGTTCACTCCTGCCTGGACGCAGATGAGGTGAGAGACTGCCTGGTGCTGCCAAGGCTCACGGGAAATATACTTCCAATAGACACTGCAAAGCTTGCCAGAGCCTTGCGCCAGGGCACAGGATAGTTTATTCTGGCAGGCTGTATGGTCACCAGCCTGCCAGCTGGCAGTGATTCTTTTGTGTATTTGCAGCATCTTGAAAAATAATGGTCCATCCTTACTTTTGGTTTATTTTAAATCCTCTCTTACATGTCTTAAATTTTATGGCATCAGCTTTTCCATGTGGGCTATAGGAATAGGTGCAGCCCAGGAGGCACACGCTTAATGCCCAAGTGCAGCACATCTGTGAGGAAGGAGCTCCTTTTGTCCCTTGACCATCAGCCACATCTTCAGTTGCACTGAGTTGAAATCCTCTCATGGGTTAAGAAATTCTGTGATAGTTTACACCCCCACAACCTCCCCCAGCAAGTGGGAGGTGCAAATGTGTACCTCAAAGCAGAAGTCTCTATCTCCGGATTACTTCCTTTGCTGGAGAAAATAATTAATTTTAGCTGGCAACTACATTCATTTGGATACAGAGAAAATTTCCTGGGTGCTTGGTACGTTGGAAGTAGTGAATAACTGAGGTATATAAAATGGAAAGAACTTGCATAACAGAATTTCACAGACCTGTGAGGAGACCTGAATTTGCTCAACCCTGCTCTGCTGCATGAAGCTCTCTAGTTTTTGCCTTGCCCGTACTGATTAAGCATAGAAAGTATATCAGACCAGCCATCTCATGACAGCTTCTAGATCTGTTATAAACTTTTCCCACTGTCATTTCCTAGGATGTTTTTCACTCTCTTATGAACAATTTCAGCTATCACTTTTGCATCTTGCCTTTTGGAATACATTCTTACACATGAATGACTTCACCCATATCAGCAAATCCTAATTCTTTTCCTTTCCATTCCTGGAACACCTCATGGCTACCACTGTCAACACTGAGTAATAATGAGTTTTCCTGCAGTCACTTCAGACCACTCACTGTAAACAGCTTCTATTTGCATCCATTCGACTCTTTAAAGACTTTCTATTCTAATCTGTTGGTGCACACAAAAAGAAGAAAATATAAAATGGAGATGTCTGAATAAAGTTCTTTTTTTGTCATGACAACATGGCTGATTCATTTAAAATAATACTGATTAGGTATTGTCCACATCACTGTTGTACTTCTTAAATTTTACTTTTTTTTATTGAAGACACAGGAAGGCTGAATTACTTAAAATCACAAACTTTTTTAGAGCTACTGGGATAGTCTCTAGGATGATCTTCCATACTGCCTCTCTCACTTGCAGATTCCTTACCAGAATACTGATTAATTCTCTTGCTAGTTTTACTGGATGGGTGCAGATAACCTGCTGTTTATACTTGAATCTTCATTTCCATTTATGTAAGCTTCACTTTTGACACACTGATCAGAGGATGACAGTTGCTTGCTTGAGAAGCTGCGAAAATATTTATTGAATAATGCTGTGGCACTGAAGTTCTTGCGTGTAAAACACCTTTCTCCTACCACAGGTGGGCTAGAATAAGTTACTGCATTTCTTAAAATAAATGCAGGATGGAAGTCATAGGGTTGGCTGTGTCTGTTAGGTGTTCCTTCCTTTTTCATTCAGATCATTGTGCTGAGTCTCTGTTGCTGCAATAAAAGTCCACTGCAGTCCTGCAAGAAAACCCTTAATACTGAACGTGCCAGAATGAGTAATTCAGATAGGTGGGACACCTTCAAACTATGCCAGGAATCAGTGTGTAAAATTTAAGGAATAAATTTAATGAGGAACAGAAGAAAAGTAATCCTGGATCAGGCATTTTTATTGTGTACAGTGGAATAAACACCACAACTGCTTTTAATAATAAGACTGGTGCCTCTATGAGAGAGTGCCACTTAAGGTTCTCTTGAATTTGGAAAATTTCTTTTTCTAAATTTATTTTATATTACACAAAACTAATATCTTGGTAGTGTTGAGTTTTGACGATACTGACAGTTTACAATTGATTCCTTATTGTTAGTCTCCATACTGACATTCTGGTGTTGAAATCCAGTTTACTGAAGTTATTTCCATCTCTCCTTCAGAAAGAAGTGGCAGTCCTTTCTTTAGCATGTCCAGGGCAATCCCACAGCAAATTATTTTGCAGCTTTGCATTTCACTTTACAGGGTTTGTCACTATACTGAAAGGGTTATATTCATTTGGAGTTCCTGTCTATCCCTTTGCAGTGGCCGGTGTGCAGGAAGGAAACAGCTTTCTCTGGAGCTGTGGCTTGCATTCTGTCATATGGGGATTCTTTGCGTCAAATTCTTTTTAAGGCAATAAAACAAGCCAAATCCAGATGAGGTAGACCCAGTTCCCTATACTGTGCAGTTGTTGGTTTCATACAATAGACACAACTTGAAGAAGTCCTGGTCGTCCCGATCATTCATCCTCAGAGAATCTGTTGTTAAAATTGAGGTGAAAACCTGTTTGTGTTTAGGTCTGGAAGGATCAGAATCCTCTGAATCCTCTTTTCTCCTTGCTTAGGCTTGTACCAGACATGTTTCACGTTACCCTGGTAGGCAGGTAAAATCTTGAATGTTGAAAGAAAATGTTGATGTTCTCCTACTCTTTCCTTTTGGCCTCAGAACTGTTACTTTCAGGGTGGTGGGAAACACTTCTGTGCCTTAGGAAGCCTTTCCTGGTTCTGATTGAAATTCCAATCATGCCTGAGTGCCTGCTTGTATGCAGATCTTGTATGGAGCAGCCTATCTTCAGTTCTGCTGTTAATTAGTTCAGAGCCTACAATCATCCTAAATTTGTAGATATTGAGAACTCTGCCAGTGCAACCTGATAGCTAGCCTTAGATGTTTAAATGAGTTTTGCTGCAGTACTTCAAAGGTATTACAACGCCAGGGTTAGTGATGACCTGGTGACCTACAAGGTTCTCATTTTGCTAGATTGCCCAAAGCTCATAGAGTTTGTTAGGGGGAAAAAGAAAAGAAAAGAAAAAAAAAAAAAAAAGAATAAAAAATTATTTGTAAATTCGTTTTACAGAATGTAATACACATGGAATATCAACTGGTTTGGCTACCTGTGAAGGGATTTAAAACCCCATAAATTCTTTGCTCTGAGTTTTTCTGTTTCCTATTGCATTGCATGAACCCAATCAACTCTACTTTTCTTTTCTTCCAGCTAGATGGTATCTATATTCAGCTGTATATTAGAAAAGTTGTGAACTTATGGTAGTTTCACTTCCTGCACCATTTCTGCCGTCTCAGGCCAGTGTGTGGTATGCCGGGGTCTGTTGTGAAACTTTCCTCTTTCAGAAGCTGTGCCCCGGGCTGTGGGAAAGATATGTTGTAATGGTGGGGAGGAGGGAAAAAGCACACCAGCCTCATCTACAAAATGGTCGTTTCTCAGAACCTGCATGGTCATCTTCACCCCTGGGAATGCTGAAATTTGGGCTTCATTTGTATTACTTTTTCACTTTTTTTTTAATGGAAAATTGTTAACTAATAACACTTGCTGAAGGAATAACTTTGCATACGTGCTATCTGTGCTGTACCTTTTCAGACAGAAAAAAAGTTATTCTGACATTAACAGTGTGTCTCTGCAAGGCTTAGCAATTCTGACCTGACAGAAAGACAGGGTATGGAATAAAATGCTCTGCTGTATTTATCCGAGCCTTCCTTCTGTCCACACAAACCAAAATTAGCAACGTCAGTGTAGATGTTGGGTAGTTATGCCACACATGGATTTATGAGTTTGCCTAAACATCTTGTTATTAAAAGTTTAAATATTTACACTGAGAGTCTGCTGCCTTATGGACTCTTGTGAGATTATTTCTGGCAGTGGGGATGGTTTTTTTTTGATTGAGAATATTCTAAGGTTGACTTTAACGTAAAACTGCTTTAGTACTCTTCTAATCAACAGTTACAGATTAATTTATGCTATATCAGGACTTAATTGTTGCTTAACGCTTTTAGAGTTCTAGCAAAGACTGACCACTTGACTAAGATTATGTAGCTTAGAAAAAACCCCAGTTTTAAATAGGACATTGAAGCAAAATTAAGTAGAGCTCAGGGTGCTGGCTTTTGCTGGTATTTTCACATTGTTATTTTGCAATGACAAGGCATATTTTTGTGTGGGATCCTTAGGAAATCAAGGCTTGTACTGTCTATTCCGCTTAAGGACCCAATATAAATCCCCCTAGGTGAAACTCCTTGTTTTTGGTGAGGCTTGAATTAGAGTGCTGAAGCAGAAATCATTATGCTGGGTTAAACTTTGAACTATATTCTGTTTAGTTGTACATACACATGGCAAAATATGCCCTTGGCTTGCCAAACGTTATCCAGTTGGCAATCACATGGCAAACAACATGCTGAAGATTAAAAGGCTGTGCTTTAAACAACACTTTCTGTGCTTGATGTAATATTTCCCTTTTTATTATGTCGGGACCTAGCACTTTGAAGTGGAGGCAAATAATTGCTATGAAAAAGTGCAGCTTTTCTGAGTAGAAGTATATCTTCATAATCGTAGTGGGTGGTGGGAGGTAAGAAACAACCAAATATACCCAGTGGAAGGATTGGCTTATAAATGACTGTGTGCTGCACTTGAATATAGTGGGACCTGGAGGAGCTGCAGACTGCCAAACATCACCCATGGAAGAAGGCAGAGACAGCTCTCCTTTA
This sequence comes from Dicrurus megarhynchus, assembly GCA_013399195.1. Taxonomy (NCBI): domain Eukaryota; kingdom Metazoa; phylum Chordata; class Aves; order Passeriformes; family Dicruridae; genus Dicrurus; species Dicrurus megarhynchus. Next base: position 2,274,910 of record VXAD01007328.1, read on the forward strand.
GAAAAATAGCAATGGTCTTCAGTCAGTGGGGAGAGGGGAATCATGGGATGAGGCAATTTGTGTCAGGGAGGCATGTTCTAGCACCAGTTGTCTGCAGTGGATCTTTCAATTCTAATATTTTAAGCAAAGTTTTAATTCATTCAAAGAACAAGATAATCCTATTTTTTTTTCCTCTTTTAGGAGTTTGCAGGGAGGTAAAAGAAGGATTAAGTAATGACTTAGGAATTTTACAGTGAACATGGATGTTGGCTCTGTTGCTGTAGCTACATCATCCATCTCAACATACAGTAGCTATGGGAACAGAACTATTGGACCTTGCAAAAGGAATGCAAACACTTCATTGCTGGTTTGCCATTTGTCAGAGTCCTTTTCTCAGAAGTCTTAACATAATTTCCATTCTGGTCTTAGCTCATTCAAGCCTAAAATTCTAACCGTGGCATCTCCCTCCTACAGAGTCAGCCTCAATGCAAACAGGTCTCTTTTCTCTGTGTTACAAGTCTTTCTATCAAATTCTGCTTTGTTGACTGAGCGAGGACACTGAGTATAATATAGCTGTAGACAACAGGGGAAAGCAAATGGGCATAGAATAGCATCACAAATGGCTTCACTGCTCAGGACACACCTGCAGTTGGACAGTTCAGTCACAGAATCCCATGGGTATTGTGAGCCTAAACGTTCTGGTACTGCTGGATCTCAGGGAATATGGTGGTGGTGAGCATTTTAAAAATGCTTGACAGACAAGCTTGTCAAAATAAACAGTAACAATGAACTTACTGTGTTTCAGAAAATGTAACAATCAACTGCAAGGAGTTATAATACTGTAATTTAAATAAAAATACAAGTAGAAGTTGTAACTGTTCAGTGCTTTTTTTTTTTCTACACAGTATCCTGACACATCCAGCAAAATTCCTGCTCTTTTCGGGCTGAAGAATTGACAAAATTAGGTATATCTATATTAGGATCCTTTACCTGAGCACTCTTAAACGTTGGTGGCCTTGGGAAGGAACAGAAGTACCATAAATATTGCTCTGTCAGAAGGCTACAGGAAAAGAAACAGGGCAGTTAAAGTAAGATATTTATGTTGATGAAATTAATGTTCACAGCATGACTCTGTCAAAACTTGTCTTAGTACATTATAAGCAATTTACCAAAGAGAACTGGTATATTCAAAATAAAGACAGCCACAGTGTCCTGATTTTTGAGAGCGGAATATAGTTGAGTTTGAACCTCAGGAACTTGATCCAGGCTTACAAGTTTTGGCTTAAAATCAAACCAGTAACATTCTACTTCCTAGGAGATGAACTAAAATAAATCATCCGTGAAGCCTGATTCTGTTTCTTGCTTCTATCTATTCTACTGCAAGTAAGATTTCTTATTAAAATCACCATGGATACATGATCCTTATAATCCTGTGAGTCTTTTTCTGATTGTCTGCTTAGCTGCAGAAAGTTAACTAATGCTGTGCCGAAAAGAAATGAGCTGCTGCCCCTGTCCCAAAACCCCAAATACAAGCAGCTCACTTTTAAATTAACTGTGGGCATATTGACCTGGTTTCACCATGGCAGATGCATTTGACAGTGCCTCACACTCATCCAAGTGGGATCTGGGCTGTGTGCCCTGCTCTGCATGGCCTTTTGCAGTAACAGAGAAATAAAACTTGTGTGGGAAGTTGCTTAGGCATCTTTGAGAAGAGTGGAGTAGCTGTTCAGAAGCAATAGCCCCTACACAGAGCTCTTTCAAAGAGGTATGTGCACACAGCAGACAGAAAACACCCTTTATTCAACAACCAGTATGATTGCTGTGGACCAGCTGGTTATTGCTGGTAAATGGTAAAGTCACTATTCTGATTTGTGTGTCCCTACTGTGAAAATATGAATGGGCAATCTCTGATCTTCTATCCTATTGCTTATATGCAGGAATTTGAGTCCCTTAAACTTGGTGACATACAGTGCATTGAGCAGCTTGGTGGTCATTGAGAGCATCTCCTGGCTGCGGGACAGGCAGTGGTCAGAAAGGGAGGGCAAGCATTGAAGGTCCTGATTTTAGTAACTGCATCAATATTTTGTATATAACCATTCTGCTGTCATCACCTTTGGCTGGTATGGGCTTTAATTAAAAGGTAGCACTAATGACTTACAGTGTACATTGTTGTTTCTGGGCTCTTCCTTAGCAGCAGTGATGCGGTGTCATTATGTGCTTCTCAGAGAAAGAGGCTGAATTAAAAACAACTTCTGTTGCTGTTTAATGTACTGCAGCAAATGCTCTGTAGATCTGTAAATCAAGACATTTGTTCTTCATTTTTAGCAGTGCCCTTTCCCTGAACTCATTTAATGAGACAGTTGTAAGATGTTTGTATGTTCTCCAGCTGGACTGGGTGCACAATTCTTGAACTCTGTCTCTTACTACATTCTCATTTTAAAGTGTCCTGTGTCAATAGATAGTGGCAGCTATACTCTTAAGTTCTGTGGAACTCTTATTCCACAGAATACCCCTCTGACATTGTATGCAGTGTAATAGACAGGAAGATGCTTGAGAGTGAGAGAATTTCAGAATTTCTTTGTTACCAAAGTTCTTGACAGTGGTGTTTTTATAAATGTGAAGGGGCATTGTAAGTAAAAGGGGAGGGTAATTTACAAAAGGTACTATACAGACCAAAATGTGACATGCAGCATAAGGTGATGGCAAAGAACAGAAGACTGTTGTTTATTATCCGTGCTTGTCACAGAAGACAGGCACAGAAATCACTTCCAGCATATAAATGAATTTTATGCAACTATAGCAATGTAAAAAATTATAAAAGTAGTTTTAGAGATGTAGATTATTGCCTCTAATTTCAGCTCTCTTAAAATAAAAAAATAAGAAATTATGTTCCTAAGTAACCATACTATTTTCTATCTGCTCTAGATCAAACTGGAAGTGAGGATTTTGCCAATCCACTTGACAGTTTTATGCCGCTTTTCTGCTGAATTCTGTGGCAAAGGTAGATTGCTCGGGTTCCTGGGTCAGTCCTACACGTCAACCCAAGTGCACTGAACAGCTGTTTACCAAGAATGGGTCCCGCAGAGCACTTTTCTCTGTGCACTTTGCTGTTGAATTTCACTCGATGCCTTGCTGGGCCTAGCCTTGTGCATTCAAACTGTGCCACTTCCCCAGTGACACCAGGCACTTGGGCAAGCCAGCCTTGTGTCCAAACAGATACCGAGCTCCATTGCTGGAGCTGCTACTACCTGTCTGAGAGAGCTTTTGTTCTTTGTTGCTTTGCTTTTTCGTCTTGGTGTTTTGCTAATGCTGTACCTTTCTTATCTAGTCCAGGACATCATCTTACACCAGTTGTACAACAGCTAGTGTATCTACCTTCCAGTTATGGGTGAGGAGTACTTTTTGTTTGCAAGGACCCCATGGAAAAACAGATGAAGGTTCATCTTGTGTTAGCATATTCTTGCTCTTTTTGAACATGTGAAGGATAGATTTCTTATATATCCTTTTGTCCAGCTTTCTATTCTCTCTTTTTTCCTTCTCCTCCCCTCTCTGTCAGAGTATAACTGTGTGTTTTACTTCTGGCAATTCCAGCTTCTTTCATGGGGTCTTTTGCGACATGCTAGTGCAGAGGAAGCAGGAAGATGATGTTAAATGGCACCAGGAAAAGGAAAATGGGGCACATCGTGTGCTGAACATGCATAGGACAGCTTGGAGCTGAGGTGTTCTGTCATGGTAATAGAGAATGACATGAACCATACTGACCCTGTATACAAGTTGATTTGGGTTTTAGGTTAGAACAGAAGGCATCTTGCTTTCTCTGTGTGATGGTCCACACTACCTCACGTGCTGGAATAGTTTGATGGATATTTCTGCAGTGAGGAACATGGTAAAAAACCAGAGGAAAGACAGTGAGAGGGAGGTAGCCTGCCATTTTCCAATATCCACTTAAAAGCAGATAAAAGACATCCTTTCTTCAGAAATGTTCTGAGGGGAAAGGGTCATCCTTTTGTCCTTTCTCCTTCTTTTGCAAATTCTGTTGGATGTAAAGCAGTTTCACTCTTTAACATTTACACAGAGTGACCTCAAAAATAATCAGTGGCACCCTAAAATGACTGTTAATCCTGGGGGCTGCAGGATGTCTGCCATTTGTCAAATACTTACACAACATTTGAATTATCAGAAAAGCATAAGGACCAGTTTAGTAACCTTTTCCTGGTATTGTTTGCTATTGGCTGACATTTCCTATTAGACTATGCTCAGCATGGACAATAACATTGAGTAACTTGGTTTTCTGAATTACAATAATAATTCATGCTTCAGTACCTTATGTTCTGGCTAGTAGTCTTAGTTTAAGTCTGTGGTTTAACTTTCCTCTGTACCTTTAACTTGCAGATTCTACATAAGAGCTTTTCTTGGCAACTATGCTTGTAATGTTCAGATTAGTGGCCTAATGCCTTAATAATTTTGAGATCTAAAACACTGCTGTAGAAAAGAGTTAAAACATAGCCTGGAATGAAAGAACTATTTAACAATTGTTATATCCTATTTCCATGGAATGCGTTAGCCAAGTATATGTTGTTCAGACTTCTAGGTCTCCTATGCAGTGTGACCTCATGATACCAAATACAGATGAGATGCAAAGTCCTGTGTCTCCTCAGGGGGAAAAAATGTGGTAGGATAGTGTACATTTTATTTTCTTTTTGCATTTAAAGTAGAGTTGAAACTTTAGGAGGATTTAGGTGGACAGGAATATTAACCTCCATGAACATATAGTACCAAATTTATGCTAACATCTGAAGGAAATCTGTCTCCTTAGTGCTACAGAAATCTCCCAGCAATATCATGCTCCAAGAACCAAAGTATAGCTTGGAGGTGTTCGTACAATAATTTTATGGAAGTGTCTTCATGTAGAAATCATTGTCTCAGGCTGTGATTGTTTATTTATCCCATAGTGCCTATAAATCTGCACCGTGCCCTGGAGTGCTGGTGGTCTCTCAAACCCTAGCAAGATCAGCAGTGGAGCATGGACCCTTTGCGAGCCGCAAGATTTCCATGTGAGCTGTTAAAGGGAAAATAAACATTTCAGTGATGCATTCCCATTTTCTGTGGGTAACCGTTGATTTAAAATAAGCACAGACTGACAAGCTCACTGAAGTCCCCACATCTGAATGGGAATGGAGAGTGGTAACATTTAGTCTTTTTTTTTTTTTTCCCTATACCTTTCCAGTATCAAGGGAAGGGGAAAGAACACTCTTTTCTCAAATCTCATTACCTCTTCACAAACTCCAGACATTGTTTCCTGGCAAATTTAGTTGCAATCATGCTCTAATGTCTCTCTTTTTTTTAACACAAAAATGGGTACGTGCGCAAAGTTGTTCTCCTGTTGCTCTCTTCTCCTGTCTACTTATTAACAGAGCTGTAAAGTGCTTGATCATGTCACATGAGGGACAACAGGGCTTTATGTTTTCTTAGACATAAGTCCAAGGTAGAGTTACACAGGGCTAATGGAAACTCAGGCTTTTAATTTCATCCTTCTGCAGTTAAATATTTAATTAATTGTTGAATGTTTTTGCAGCTGAGCATTAAGTCTTTTGTTCCACATGTTTAATCCCAAGCTTCATAGGCTGTGTGGTGCATTCTGCTCCTCAGCATTGTGCTGAGGTGCTAGTCAAGGGGAGGCTGAAAATCGCAGCAATTTGCAGTGGAGAAATTATGTTGTACCCTGTAAACACTGAACACTGTCTGAAAGTCATTACAGCGATACGAGCAGAGTGATGCTCAGCTGACAAGAGAGATTGCTTTCAATCTGTATGGGCAGGTGGTTGTGTATAGCTGCAATATTTCTTTTCTCTGGTTATTGCCTTGCAGATACTGATATCCACCCAGGTTTACCATTGAGACTAATGTTTTCCAGCTGCTGCTTGCTCGTACGAGCATATTGCTGGCAACTGAGCACTGCACTTGAGTAACTGTAGATGTCATACAGTTGGGCTGCATATGAAACACTTGATTTTTGAAAAAAAATTGTTGAATGTGAGGTTCAACAAAGCCAACTGGCTTCAGAGCCTCTGGTTCAGTATTCTTTGCTCCAGCTTCTAACTTCCTTCATAGAACAAGCAAACAGTGCCGGAGTCTTTCTGTCTCTTATTGGTTATTTTACTGAAAGAGAATTGTACTGGTAAATGCTGGAGATGTGATCAAAGATCCCAGCTAAATTCCACCATCCTAAATAGAAAACTTATTTTTTTAATACGCATTTGAGTACTGAATTACAGTCATTGCAGATTACTTTTGTTTGGCATTTCTAAGCATTATTTTGGCATTGAGTCAAACTGTAAAATTATTCTTAATGATGATGGCATTTTGTAAAGACTGAGTTCTTGCTTTGCACTATTATCTGTCTAAAAGATCATATGGAAAAACTCTCAAGAGCACTCAACTGCATTTTGAAAATGTAACTCATGAAAATGAAACCTGGAACTTAAAAAGAAGTGAGGAAACCCCCATCTCTTCAGCAGTAGTGAAATTGTACACTGATTTGTATCGGAATTACCACATTACTCTGAACAAGTTTTAGAACTGCTCTTTCAATCTTGTCTGATAGCAAATAGTTATTTTCCAGCTGCTAAAAATAGGAATGAGTTACAAAAAAAGATGGTCAAAAAGATCCAGGCAAAACAGTTGAAATGGCCTAATAGGAAGCCAGTTAAAATTCTTATGTTTTCATTTGTGGATTAATTGAATTCTATAAATAACATAAATAAAATCCAATGATTGTTATAGTGCTCCAGCTGGAAAAGCACTCAAGAGCATCAAAAATAAAAAATATCAGTTATGTGCAAACAAGCAAAGGAACTTATGTCAGAACACTCAGTAGCTGGAGAGTTAATGGCATACAGATTGTCTTACAGTGATTGTCTTACACTGATTCACTGTATCTAGCTTGTAGATGACAAAATTGTTCTCGACTTTATAAAGTTAATTTAATTTTTTTAGGGCAATTTTGGATTTTATGTGTAGGTTTGAAATGAAAGAAATATTGGAGATACTTCCTTTCTCTACCTGTGCTGACTTTGACAGACTCCCATCTCTGTACTCCTGACATACGAGTCACCAGAGACTCAGTTCTCTACTTTCTATCCAGAATTTTTCTGTCTTTTCTGTGGCCTTGTTGTACAGTCCTTTATTAGGTTTATTTCAAATGGTGCTACATATCTTGGCTCCTGAACATGTAGGGTTAACTTGTCAGAACAAAACATGCTAAGGACACTCACACAAATTTAAAAATAAATTTAAAGGACTCTTGTGTTTCTTGAACTTATCTGAATACCAGCCTAACAGGTATGAAAGATTGAAATAAGTTGACATCCATTTTTAAAACGAATGTTTCACATACCTTTGTCTCCTTGCAAGCATGCAGTATTCCCAGGCATAAATATTTAAAATGAATTATGTAAGAAATCATGAGACAAAGATTGCCTTCTAGTTTAGGACTCAAGACTTTTGTTGCTTAATCAAAGATGAGAAATGAGATCTAGATTATTTTTGTAATCAGTACTAGAGCTGATGCTTTTAAAAAAATCCAAATGCTTTGAGTTTATGATAAAATTATAAGCTGGCAACTTACAAATACAAGAGTTCATAGAAACTGAGTAAATTTGAATCTGTCATATGGCTATGATCCCATATTACTTATTTACTTTAATCTCTCTTCTTTCTCAGGCTAGAATCTCTAATGTTTTTTGGCACACATAACTTTTTTTCCTGTCTGGGCTCTGACAAATATAATGAAAGTAGTTTTCTTTTAGTTTTAAAGGAAAAAAAGCCTCCTAACCTTTTCTTTCTTCCTCTGTAACTTTTGAACTTTTTACATGGAAAGTATGTTTTCAAAAGCCTTGTGTTTATGTAATGTAAAGGTTCTGACATAACCTGCAGAAATATGGAATCACAGAAACATTTAGGCTGGAAAAGACCTCTAAGATCATTGTGTCCAACCCTTAACCCAGCACTGCAAAGTTCAGCACTAAACCGTGTCCCTTAGTGCCACATAATCTATTCATAATGAAAAAAAACCAATTAGATCAAAATGTACAAAGTCAGTGGTTCACAAATATGGTCTGTGACTCTGAGTCCAGCCTGCAGTCCTTTGTAGCAGTTTGTCCCTCGGTGCAGGTACTGACTACTGAGAGCTGTGGTGTTGTTCCTCATTCCCCTGACACTGACCTGGTCAAATTTGTACTGCTGATCTTAATTTACTTACCAAGACCTCTGAAATTCCAGAATAGAAACTAGTTTGAGTAGACGGTTTGAAAATGCCGTGATTGAGGGGAATGTACCTAAATTTTTCACCCTTCAAATCCCTAATTCCTGCCATTTCTTTCAGATGATCTTTTCATATCCTGCTCTGTTGAATAGCATCTCCAGCAGTGCCATGTTGCTATGTCTACTTGATGCTTAATCACACTTTAAAGGAAGACACTTCCGATTTTCATTACTTTCTATGACTGTAAAAATGTAATCGCTACAGCTCAGCTCTGTAGGTAGGAAAGGAACTTCTGCAAATTGTGACAAATATAACTCAGAATTTTCAAACTTGTGTAATCTTTAAAAAGGTCTTGGAAAGTTAGTGAACCAGTTTAGAACTTCCTCTTATGTCTCTTCAAATTTGCATAATCACTCCTAAAAGGGATGTCATTTTAACAGAGATATGCATCTAATTGATAAACATAGAATAAGTATAGCAGTGACCAGAATGTGTCCAACACCCAGAAACCTAATGAAAGCAGGTTAAAAAGTTGGTTGTTTTTCCAGCATTCAAAGTTTTCTGTTTAAGAAAAAATGACTTTGTTTTCTTACATCTGTCTTCAATAAAACACTAAGATGGCTGCCAAGCAGTAGCTTCATCTTCATCCAGCTGGATACACCTGAACTTTCTTAGCTTGAAAAAAAATCCTTCTCAGCAAGTCAGCCGAAACTGAGCAAAATGTGCATATTTGGAGCTATAAATCAAACTGTCCATGTACAGATGCTCTCAGCCTAGAGGCATAAATGTGAAGGAGCTTGGCTCCAGAGGGATTTTTCAGCAATACCTGAAATTGTTCAGAGATGTTTACAACTGCCTGTTGCAGTATTGACACAGTACTGTAAAATCACCATGAGTGACTTGCTTATTATGCTGTTCTCATGTGTGGCGTGCAGTGGGAAACTTCAGAGAGAGCAATTCAGTACTGTGCCAATGTGCAGACAAACAGCCTTCTCTAGCAGAGATTTGGGGTGAAGGAGTCATACGGGATGTGCTTCCTTTTAAAACAAGGAGAGATATCTCCAAGCCTTTATAGCACCTGTTGGCATCAGGCAGAACTTTTCTGAGGATGAAAAGTGATATTATCCCATTTTGCAAATGAGGAAGTAGGTCTGCAAATTAGACGGCCTTCCACACAACAGAAACTGGAAAAGATTGAGTAGGTTTTGGGCTCTTGCCTCCTCCGACCCCAGGCTGCTGTGGATCCCTGAAAATAGAGAGAGAGAGGTAGTCTCATGATTTTGTGACGTGCTGCAGTTTTAGTGCAGTGATACGTGTCTGCTTTGAAAGGGAAGATCTCATCTGTCATTTTTACCCTGGTACACTTTTGTACTATGACAGGTCCCAGAGGCTTAAACCAAATAATATTGTGTCACTGCTCTACGATAGCGGTTTCACTTTGAGAATCAGATGTCTCCTACTCCAAATGAGTGTGTTGTGATTTTAGGGAAAATGTGATTGTGTAGTTGTAGTTTTGTATTATTTATCTAAGTTGTCCTGAGTAAGGAGAATAATTCCTTCTGTATCTGACTTCTGCTTTGGAATGAAGTGGCTTATGTCAGATGCAGTGAGAAGTGTGTGACACGAGCAAAGTTTGCAGTCATTGGCAAACAACAAAAAAGAATCCCACTTTTTAGACTCATATTTTCATACAGAATAGAATTTGAAAACATTTTTTTTTAATCACTATGTTGCAAAAGCTAATAAATAATAAATACAAGATTTGTCCACTTATAGTGAAGAATTGCTGAGCTGAGAGTGGACAGGGAAATTGGCCATTTCTGGAAAAAAAGATTTTATTTTGGTTTATGTGTAAATCATAGAATAAGCTTACCTGTTGTATTGCTTACCAGTTACCTGTGATTAAAAATAAAAGAAATAGAGAAAGTAAGAGATGGTGGTAGGTAAGAGACTTAAATGAATATACTTGGGGTTGCAAATATTCTTGAAATAGTTAGGTATTTCTTGTGATGTATTTCTTGAAACTGGCTCACTTAGCATTTTCTGAGATAGCATGAGACCTTTGAAAGTAATATTTCCAAATATGGGTATGAGTCTTTTATGCACTTGAGTCATATTTCAACCCAGCCCCCTTGTTTGGGATGTGTGAATTTAGTGCTCAACTCATGCGTATGGGGGGGATTACCCAGAAAACTGCAGTGAGCAGAACTGTGAACATGATTTGTGCCGAGCTAAATGCCTCTTGGCTCCTGACAGCCAACATCTTAAAGTTTATGAAGTGCAGCTCCCTCTCCCCAACGCCCAAGCAAATGAATTGCCAAACTCTGGGAGCCAGAGCTGAGGCAGCAGGGCAGAGGCACTCAGTTCACGTTTCTTGATGACATCTCACAGGGGAACACAGGGGCCCTGTCCCACCACCTCACCTGCTAGAGCAGAAAGGGAAAAAACCCCAAACTGAAGTGTTGGCCAGTCTGGCCATTGCTACCTCACCAGCCAGGAGAACTGATTAGGAAAAAAGCCTCTGGAAAAGCCAGTTAGTGTCGGGAGTTGTAGCAGCTGTGTTCTGTTAACGGAATTTAAATGAATTTATATCCTCTTATTCCTATAACATGGGCTTCCTGGGGCACAGATGGGTTCCATGTATGTGCTAGTATGGGGGACAGCGAAATGGTACCCCAGTGCTGGTTTGAAACATGGGCTATTACGAAAATATATTAGTGATGAAAGAGCTAGCAGAACATTTCTAGTGGTATTTTTCTTTTTATTTATATATTTCTGCCTTGAAAAATGAAAACAAATTTTCCATATTTCTCAAGTCTCCATTGCTTTGATAGACTTCTCTCATATAAATCCTGAAATAGCTCAGTTATACTTTATATTGATGTCTGCTTACCTTCTTTGGTTAGAATAAATAATTTTTCACATAGCCATGGGCTGAAAGCTTCTTAAACTGAAGGAGTGACTGTAAGAGTTCTCTATAAATAGCACATGGGCATTGGAAAGTAGGCTTTTTTCTGTTATATGGTATGAGGTGACCAAAACTGCAAATTGGCATACATGCAGCCTTGATGGAAGTATGCCTAAGAACTGTATCATCAAAGACAATTGGTATGGATTCTGAACTGCTAAAATTGAATTGTGGCCATGTTAGGTATTAACTAAATTCATTGACATAAAATGCAAGTTAGTGCTCAGGTGAGGGGGTGGAAAAGGGACTACATCCGATTTCACAGCCATCCCTGCAAAGTTATTTTTGCTTTCATATAGTGAGTTTAAATTTGATAGCTCTTACGGACAGATTTCCTACTGATACTTAAATGGAAAAGTAAACCAAGCTATTTTATTGAGGAGGTATGCATCTGATCATCTTTCCTGATTTCTAGTTTTCATTGCTGCTGCAATGTTTGTTCTTCTCCTTTTTGGGTAGCTGCTAGCTTGGGATGGTTCTGGCTGAGTAATTCTTAAATTGGATTTCTGCCTTTCCTGGTTTGAACGTAAATCTCTTAGTGCAATTCATGGATTGCACTAGCTGCTCACTTCGTATCTTGCCAAATGGACTTGTTATTCTCCGGTCTTACGTAACCTTCCCTCTAGCAAAGCTGATCAGGCATCCCAATATAGCCCAAACCAAAACAAGCAAAAAGAAAAGAGAAAGTACAGTCAGTGAAGATTTCAGAAAGAAATTTAGGCAATCAGCCTAGGCCTGGCAGTCTCGAATCCAAGTTGACATCTAATGGCTTAAAACGTACATCTCACTGCCTGGCATGGCTCTTGTTTTGGGATGATTAGAAACACTATATTTTCAAAGCAAATTTTTTAAAACTGACCATTATCCTGTTGGATCAGGAGATGCAACTCTCTAACAGATGTTGGTTTTGTTCTACAATTCCCACTGTTGTTGTCTTGCACTACTGAAATCAAAACTCAAACTGTGGTTCTTTCCTCCCAATGCTCTGGCACACTCAGAATACACGTTACCTTATTACCATCATGTGGCACTGAAGGAGTGTAAAAGGCTCCATTGACCTATGGTTTTCCAGCTGCATCAGGAAATGCAGTTCTCATTTCTCAAGCTTTGGAGAATATTGCAAGCCTTAATAAAAGATTGCCTAAGATGTCTTGGTATTTTGAACAGCCATTAGAGGAGTGCAAATGAATAGTGATGGAAAAGGTGGAGAGAGAGAAGATACAAAAAAGAATTAGCTGGTTAATGCTCTTTTCTTTCAGTGATTTTTGAGTACCTGTTCCATGTTATTTTGATAAACCTCTCCCAGTGACTAAGGTGAAACTGGTAAACCAGTTTGAATGTGATGTTTTGTTTAAAAAAGGAGGGGGGAAAGGAAAAAAGTCAAAATGCAGTATTAAACATGCATTCTAAATAAGATCAAAAAAGAAAGTCTGGAATATGAGATTTTCTTTTGTCTTAATGTATGCTGGTTTAAAAAAAAGCCCACATATTGTGCTAGTGTGAGAACCAGGAAGTGAGAAAGACCGAAGTGAAAAACTTAATATAATAGACCAAGCTGCAGTCTGGTAGAAGATGTACATGGCAAAAATGTGCTCAGGCACACAAACATAGAAAGTTTTCCGAGGTGTTGAGCATTCAATCTTCCATTTCCCTGATTTCTTTTGAGCACGTCTTTACTAGAAGACATTATTACAACAAAGCTATGAGAAGCCAAGAGCTGATAAGCTGCTGACACTGATACTGTGATCATGAGGAAGAATTTTTTCTTAGCAACATGAGAAATACTTTTAATTCAGCCCAAAATCTCATAGGTTTAATTATAGGTAGTTTTGATGTTACACAAGGCATGACTTGACTTGAACACTTTGACTTCAGTACAACATTTTTTGTTTGAAATGAAACTTTGTACACAGGACTGAAAGTCAGAAGTTGTTATTCCAAGGAGAAATGCAACAGCTCTTCAGGGAGATGGTGTAACATACCCTCTAACTGCTGCTGAGGTGGTGAGTAGGCTTTGTGCTGGTTGCTTGCAGGAGGTTAAATTCCACCAGAGGCATGATATGTAACACTATCCTAAGGACGTAAGCATGCTCAGCTTTCTAATGCCATGTTAGACGTACAGGTATTTTTGGAATAATGTTTCAATTACTAATTTAACTGTCATTAGCAATTGTGTATTAGCTGGAGGATGAAATTGGCTTCATCCTGTGACTCTTGCACATGCCTTAACTTGTGAGGAATGTTGCTGCTGTGTTCAGGGCTGAGGCTATCAGGAGGGTGGGCACATCACTAGTGACTGAAGTAGACACATGTTTTTTGGGAGAAAAAAGCTGTCAGTGTTCTTTTAAAATCAGCCAACCTCTTCTAATGTCTAAACCCAAAAATGTGGTACATCCAGGAGCATCAAGTAGATGTGCAGCCATTTTCTTTTGAGGAAAAACAGAGAAAAGCTATTCCTGCAGCTTAATATAGAACTAAAACAGGTAGAAGCAGATAGAGAATTTGTTAGCTAGATACTATATCTTAAAATACTAAGTAGTTATTTTATGGAATAAAGGAGACAACAATAAATACTTCATTTAAATAGCTTTTTTTTTTTTGTTTTACTGGGTAAATTAAATGCTGTGTATTTTGAAAGGAACAGCTTGCAGTGCTCTCATGAACACCATGATATGCACAGCAGCAGCAATTGCTGTGTTAAGTTGGTGGTGGCTGGCCTTGGTTCCCTGTTTTCCTCCTTTCAGTGGTGCAATTGTGGAGTCATGTGCTGCAGTCAGAAATGGTGTGTTGCAGTCCATGTGTCTCGTATTTAAAAATGAAAAACGAAACTGAGAACTGGATTTGGTTTATAATTGTAGATGCGGTTTCATTCCTTGTGGTGAGGGTGTCATGCAAACAGAAGAAGGAAACTGCATAGTCTAAAGATTGCCATGACCTATCCTAGGTCTGAGCTGTGTGTTAAAAGTTCTGTTCCTAGGTATAGGATGCTTTCTTACAGTCAGGGTGTAAGAATGTTCTTTTAGAGACATTGCTGTTTTCAGCAAGCAGCACCATGAGATGGAAAACGAAAATGAGGAAGAATTTAGCAATGACTTGGAGAATCCATTTTCAAAGCAAAAGTGGTAGTTCCTAGATTTCAAAGCTAATGCATCTATTTCTTCTAGCATGCTGTAATTTATACTCTAAGGACTCTTTCAAGTTTGATTAAAACTAGTTTGACCATTTAAATGGGCATTAAAGTATTAGAGGTGTTTTTGAATGTGGAATGTTAGACAAATAAAATGTAAATATAGATCCCCATAAATAACTGTCTCCAGTGACAGTTCCCTAGTTAAATACCCAAATGCCTTATTCAAAATGTGAATGTGGCTCTCCATGCCTATTTTAAGAAATGACAGGTAAGTATACTATTTATACCAACAGCAGCCGAGAAGTTTGAATATTGAAGAAAACCTGTAAATGAGGATCATATGATAATTTCTTTTTTTAGTATAGAAAGCATGAGTTTCAACTCTCTTCATGTTCCCTGTACTGTTTGTTCTTTGTTCAGGAAGAGGCTAGAGAAATACAAGCTATAAGTGTTAAGCTTGATTCCCTTTTCCAGTGTGCAGTCCCTCCAGGAATGAGATCTTCCCACCACTCCTCTTCAGTAGGACTGTAGTGTGGAGGAGGATAATGTTTCCATTGCTTGCTAGCTTCTGATTGTTACATTTTTAACACCCAAAGGAGGAAATGTTAATGAGTTTACAAGCCATGAACATATTTGTGGTGTTGAGATCCATGATAGGGATTGCATTGGAGGGACAGAATTCAAGCAAAATACAATTTGAAAGGGAATAATCCCATTACCTAGGCTTTTATCACCTTGTGTGTTTTTGTAATTAGACATGGTGGTGGTGTCTTAAATATTTGAGGGAGGCAAAAAGTGGCTGGCCATAATTGGAATAATAAGTGTGGAATCTCACCTTTCCCTCAGTGGCGCATGTCCTGGGACCTAAACAGCTTCGAAGATGTGGGTAATAACCACTTCTGAAATTTGCATCATTTCCTACTTAGGAACTTAATTCTAGGATACAGGTTAGAAAACTCTGGCTAGTATGAAGGAGTTATCAAACTGGTTGTTGAGGAGACATGCACAAACCCCAAAATGATGTGGCAGTTTAGAAAGAAGAAGGAGAAAGCATATGCTTATATGTCTTGGCTTAGTCTTTTGGGTTATTTGAAGCCTGCAAGTTGTTTCTACAAAAGGTGTTCTTGTAAGGTTAATCTCAGTCTCTGCAAAGCAGGTGTTTACAGCAGAGTTTCCTCTTCCAACCATGTGCCTAACAATGGTGTGATTAAGATCTCACTCTGGGGCAGGCTGACTTTTGGCTGCATGTGTGTGCCTGCACGAGCATGTCTGCAAGCTGCTTTTATTATTCAACAAAAAGAACATATGCAGTTAATCTGAATATAGGAGAAATGCTTTGAATGTGAGCTGCATCTTGATTCTGTAAGAAGACTGGTAAACAGAATGGAGCAGATAAGGCAAATAAATAGAAATTGATGGCAGCATTTTTCATTTAAGCAATCAGAGCATCAGATGAACTGAATGCAAAGCTGAGCAATACATAAACTGCACTGTAAAAATAATGTATTTTATGCTGCTTCTGTTTTGCCCAGTTTTTAATATGACTTGTTTTTGTTATATGCAATGCAAAACAGCTTTGGATTTCCTGCCGGGGATGAAACTGAACGTGCTCACAAATGTATCTGCACTGCTGGGCAAAGTAGTACTGTGTTGGATCAGTGAAAAAACCCCACATGTGGCAAAACACTACAATTCTGATTTGAAACCAGCAGTAAGAAACTAATGAAGAAAGTTAACACAAAAATGTGTTAGCTGTGGACAATTGCCTAAGGAGAACAGGGGTGCTGTTATCTCTATCCCTATTAGGTGGTCTAATGAAAGATGTTATCTCTGCCTACAAAGCACAGCCTTGCCTGGGGTGAGTAGGAAGTTCACACAGAGCAGAGCATTTCTTACATGCTGCTCATTGACTCAGGAAGGCAAGAATGGCCTGTGTTCAGCTTATGTTTTCTGCAAGATGGCTCTGTAGCTGGAGAGGCTACTTGTGTATTGTAGAAATGAGGTGTATTATGTTCGGAACATGTTCCTACAGAGTGACTCTGCAGCACACAGGTCAGTACTTCACTCAAGTGGCTTTCACGTGGAGTGACACACACAGACTGCATAAGGCAGTGCTGTCATGTACTTGTTTCTGCAGACCCTTCTACAGCAAAGGTAGTGCAGATGTCTGACCACAGTCAGGCTGAGGAGTGGATCTTCAGCCACTGTTGTGCGTCCAGGTTCTTCTTCTGTAGAGTCCTCCGAGTCAGGAGGATGCAAGTCCAGAGTATCCAACAGTGGCTTTCAATGTAACCCATAAAATCTTCATCACTCTTTGATCAAATAATGGACAAATTTTACTCTTATTCAGGAGTTCTGCCTAGCTAGCTAGCTTTTTTACACACAGGGTGCAAAAATGGATTATATGGGTGAAGTACTTGTGGTTTCAGGTTGATGCTCTATGAATTGATAATTCTGGCAAAACCTTTACCTGTTATGAAACTGCTGAACATCACCCTTCATCTGTTCTTGGAAAATTTGGTTCTAATTGATTAATTAATACACACCTCTGAGCTCAAGTATTTCACATAAATCTTAGCAATATCTAAGGTACAATTTTTTAATTTGCTCTCAAAAAAATTGCCACATGATTGTTAACTTTTCTTATAACTTGCTGTATTGCTAGCAGTTATGCTTCTCAAGTGAAGCAGTTTTTCATGGACAAGTTCTTAGACAGAGATAATTTTATATCAGCCTGCAGTGTGCTTAAATAATATAACTCTCATAATTGAAGTCTAGAATCAACAATAATAATTTAGATATAGTAACAACAAATGGCTTATATTAAAAATCATGCTTCCCATTTTTGTATACACATTTTTTTGTGTATATGTCCCTGAGAAATCTAAGCGTAATATAAAAATTGAAGTTCCCTTTTTTTTAAAAAAAGAAATTTGCATTAAATGTATTCCACTTCTCACCAGAGAAAAGTAGAACTGAAATCTGGCTGAGAATTAAACACTTAAACTTGGCAATTACTTCCTAGAATTCCTTTATTGTCTGCATTTTAAAAGAAAACAGGTAGGTCCCAAAATTAGAATTGGCTTCTTTTAAAGATCAAGGTTAGGAAATCAAGTGAGGACAATTTCTGTGTTTTAAGCATTCACTATCCTTTTACTCTATACCCTTTTCCTAAGTCTTGAGATTCACAAGGCTTTGGAAGAAGGAAAGGAGGCGCAGTAGTTACAGGACTGTGCACATGCTGAGGGAGGGATTAAAAATTCTCGGTGGTCCGTGAAGAAAACAGTGCAAGTGCCAAGCTGAGATGTTCCCAGTTTGTCATGGTGTGTCTCACAGCACTAAACACACAAAATTGTATAGTGCTAAGGAAAAACCAGGTCATATTTTGTTGTATGCACCTCGTGTCTGAGCACTTTGCTGCTCTGGGGTCCGTGCAGGTGTGCAGGTGACGCTCACCGCCCTGCAGGTGCAGAATTCCACGATGTGCTTGGCCTCTCCTGGCACAGCTTTGTGCCAGCCCAGCATCTCTCAAGAAGGGAGAGGTGGCCAAGGGTGTGTTTACTCCTGCCTCCCTCATGCCAGCCTGCCTGACTGTAGAAGAGCTGGTTCCCGTCACTGCTCTGAAGCAGAAGTGACACAGAACAAGAGGATGGGGTAGGGAAGGGAAGGAAACTGCTAAGGGGAAAGGTTTAAGGAGAGAGGGGAAGGGAAGGGAAGGGAAGGGAAGGGAAGGGAAGGGAAGGGAANATCACTGATACTGATGTTTGAAGAGGCTTGAACCTGAATGAGACCTAGCACTTCTGTTCTGTTAATTCCAAGTAAAAATCAGACAAAAAGGAAGATATGTGAGCATAATGGAGAAAGAACAGAAAAACATGGCTTTGTTGCTAAAAGGCAAGGCTAGCAAGTCTAATTCTATCTAAGGGTATGCTAACTGATGTTTTCTAATATTAAGCTGGAAAACTGATTGACCTGGCCTGGTGAGGACAGGAATGTCTCTGAGTGCGTGCATGTGTGTATGTGTATGTACGTGNGTGCATGTGTGTATGTGTATGTGTAATGGAGAGCATGAAATTCTATTGCATATTTTGAGAAGTAGCTAGTTTTGGGTGTTTTTCTTTAAGAAAAATTTCAGAAAATCTTTCAAAAACTGTGTTTGCATACCCCTTGTTTCTTTCAGTTCCTATATGTGTCCCTTAATAAAAACTTTCTGCCTTTTTTTAAAATTTATTTTTAGTGAAGGTGTAGGGTGAATCAATGAGGCACAGAGATGTAATGGTTTCTTCAAGATCTTTCTATTTCTTTTCAGCACCTGGGGGGTGGGGCCGTTTCTGGGATCGGTATTTCATTTGATTTGGAGTGTTGAAACCCTGCCTTGCAAGGGATGTGCATTTTACAGCAGTTGTCTGCAGGCAGTGTGAGATAACTCATGCCTGGGAACAGGCTTGTGCAAGGGCTACTTTGGCCTGACCCACCGCACGTGCCTACCCTGCGCTGGAGGCAGTGGAATTCCAGAAGGTACCTATTGTCTTCCCAAACTGGTTTTTCTGGAGATGGGCTGCTTTGCATGCAGTCGAACAGGAGCTTTGGGAGTTTAGCTTTGGCAATCAGAGTGAGGTAACATGCAGGTGCTACCTGTGTGTTTGTCCTGTCCTGCTGCCCTGTTCGCAGTACTGTGCAGGAGGGTGATAGCAAGTCCGTTCTTGAGATAGTCAGACTCTCTAATGGCATGTGAAAGCCTCTGCTAAAAGAAATGTTTAGAAGTCTATAGGCACATAACAAAACTAAATGGGCAGACAAATCTTTACTGACAGAAGAGATAGTCAGAAGCTAATTCTAGGGACTTTTTCAATATAGAAGTACAATTTGAAGTATAGAACTTCCAAATAATAATTCTTTTTACAAACTGTACAAATGTATGCTGCCCATGTTCCAGGCAGTCATGTCTATAAGTCTTCAGATTGAAAATTTGAAGTGTTCTGTGAGTTATTTTTCCTCTTCCATTATGGTCTTATGGACCTTGAATCTTTGAGTCCTGATTATCACAAATATGCAAATTTCAAAGTGCTTAACATTCTCCAAGTGACCCGTACATATGGTATTTTTTAATCTAAATAATCCACCCCGAAGATTATTTCTACTATACAATAAGAAAGATAACTATGCAAGCTCTCGTTCTGTTCCTGCTTCCTGCAGGAGAATGGAAACTTCAGGATGAGCAAAGCATATAACTGCTTCTAGAAACTGAAGAAATCCTTGCTCCTGTTGCAAAGAGTTGCTCTTCTACAGTCAGTCACAGTGATCCCTGGATCTGTTTCTTTTTCTGTAAAAAGAGCAATACAAAGAATAGTGAGCGGCCTGGGAAGAAGATAAAGTCTATTGTAGCTCCCAAATATTATATTTTTGCTCTTCTGAAGTATTGATCTGTAAAGTTGTTCACCAAAGTTCCCTGAAAATTACTGATATATTTCATCTTATATAAATTTGGCTTCTGGACTGTCTGTCTTTAGACCCTTTTCTTTCCAGCAGTAAGAAGGCACAGCCACCAAATGCTGTGCCATTTTATAGGAATGGTGCTCAGCACCAAAATTTTCAAGGCTCTTCCTTTGGGACATGCTTGCTACAAAGAGCATTATGCTCACTTGGCAGCTGCTCGAGCTACTTCAAAACCTGTACCTGTGAATGGAAGTTCAAATAACTGAATATATACTGGGGTTTAGCTTGTAAATAATAGTCAAGAGTAGGCAAATTTGGTCCTCAGTCTGTCATTCACAAGGTGAATGCAATGATTATGGGGTTAGGGAGAGGTGGGGTAGTGGAAGAGCAATGAATCCAGGACCCCCAGTCTCCCTGGGACAGAGAGTGCGTCCCCTTTTCTTCATTATTTAGTCCTTTGGTGGGGGGTGGGAAAGAGGTCTGTACCCTTTCAAGTGTTAACATGTAGGCTGTAACACAGAGTGGATTTAACACTGTATGAATTCACATCTCAATGACTTTTTGCACTTTGCTTCACTTGGGAGACATTTCACTGACACCTACTTTCGTTTAGTACCAGGCATGATTATCCTTGCAACATTATCCAGTACAGTCAGAGATGTTTAGGTGTAGTGGTCCACATGATGGCCTTCTCACAGGTATAGCTGGTTGTAATTTTAAAATACTTTTTAAGGCCTGCTTTATATCTGCCCCTCCCTGGGACTCTGCAGTGGGTGGTTCAGAGCTGTGACAGGGACAAGACCATCATCTGTTTGAAGCAGTGGAGCTTAGGGGCTGTTCCTGGAAAAGGTGACAGGGGAGCCCAGATGTGTTATCAGAAGTCTGGGGAGAGGAGGAATGTTTGTAAATCAGATATGAGGGGAAAGGGACATTGTAGCATTGTTACCTGGGTGATGACCCTGATGATTGCTCTGCTTTTGCATCATAGCCTGGCACAGCTGCTATCATGATGATCTAGGCAGCTTTTTAACAGGGAGATGTGAGATTCAGTGTCACAAAGAGTGAATTTGTTCTGTTATAAAGTAGTTGAAACTATGCTGGAAGATGGCAGTCCATTTGTAAGTGTAAATATTTGCTAATAGACTATAATGATAGTCTCTGAACCTCTTCCCCATCTTCTGCTCCCGTATCTTGAGCCAGCTGGCTGTGATGCAAACTGAGACAGAGATTTCACAGTGTACCTCCAAGCAAAGACAGAGCATGTTTCTTTTCTTAGTTTGGGAGCACATTTATCATATGCATGCTTCTCTACTTTTTAAAGGTCCTTTGGCATAGACATTCTGTATCCAACTGTATCTGAGGACAAAAGATTGTTGTGGAAGGAAATATAAATTGTGGTGAGTTACTACTATCCATGAAATAGCAAAATCTTGAAAAATACAGAAGACGCAACAAATGAAATTAGGTTCACAGTACCTGGCCTTTGCTGGGAAATAAAGGTTTTATTAGGGATTACAAATTGGGATATGCACAAGGCTTCAATATAAATCTCCAATCCTGCTGACTTGCAAAAGCCCTTTCAAAGTATTTGGTTGTAGCTGTACATAAACAATAATCAGGGCAATATTTATGGAGTTATCAGGAAGACTATACATTTGTCAGATAACAAACTAAAGTCCATAGCCTGCCCTAAATACCTAAAAACCTGATAACTCTGTCGTGAAGGTAGAGATTAGATTGCTCAGCTGTGACTCTGTGGAAGTTAATCCTTTTATTGCTGTTCCTGTAAAATTTCAGACAACAAAGCAGTGTTTCACTAACATCACATTATCATTTTGCAGGGCTGTGTGATAACGTTTTAACAGTATTTGCAAATTACTGTTTCTGGAATTACTGCAAATTACTCTTTTTGAAAGCTGAAGTCAGAAAGATCTCTGCTGACCATAATATCTCATTTTTGCCCAAGACGTGTGGATATTTGGTTGTTGGGCTCTGCTTGGGGCTTGTATCTGTGATAGCAGAAAATCTACTGAGAGGCAGCTAGTTCTTAGTTCTATGTAATATTACTTTATATTCAGCCTGCTATGAGCAATCCTATGAATTTTTACTGATTTGTATTGAGTTTTAGCAAGTGTGTGAAAAATATACAGCCTATAATTATATCTACCTGTGCAAAACAGAAAATTAGAATGATTCATCTGCCTTGGAGAAGTTCTTACATTAAACATTTGTTTGACAGCTCTTTGAAAAAAGTCACCTTTTCCTAATTTGAAATAATGGGAAACAGAGAAATATTTTTTCTTAACCTTTCATTAAGCATGAGTTAAATATTTGCTTTTATACTAGAATTGTAATTTTTTTCTCCATTCATAGAGGTTTTTTGTTTTCATTAATGACCCAGTATGTCTGTATCTCCTGTTTTGGTAGACAAAGTTTGCTTTGAAGTACTGTGAAAGATTTTGTATATTCTTAGTTAAGACTCCCACATAAAGGCTATATAAATACTGATATGGTTACACACGTGCTCAGCTTCTTTTAAATAACTGAACAGTGTACCTGATTGCTTGTCATGCTTGGAAACCAGGAGCAGAGGCTACAAATATGCCCCCTTCTTCTCCCATTTTTTATTGCATCATGTCACATGCACATGATTGTGGTCAGAAGTACCTGTATTTGTTCCTTTTGGCTTATGGAGTGGTCACAGTCTTGCTGTGCTTCAGGGTCCGCGTTTCCCATCCTGATGAGTGGGAGAATGCCAGGCTTCGGGCGGGCGATCCCTGTAGAAGCTGCAAAGCTGGGTGGGACTCTGTGCATGGGAGCTGTTCCTGCTTCTGGGGCAGCTGGATGTGGGTGCCCACATCCCTCTGAGTGAGGGAAGCACATGCTCCTGGCCTCTGGGTAACATCAGCCCTTTCTAAAGGCTCTATGTACAAGGGAAACTGGCTGTGGGGGTAACAGGCAGTGAGGTGTGGGGAGTAGATGCAGTCTTCTGCATTAGCTTTCTCAGTGACTCTAGGCTTCCTTTGATTTCCCCAAACCTTAATGACAAGGTGGTTCAGAGCCTTTGCTAAAGTCACAGTGGACTTTCTGTTAACCGGGGAGGATGCCAAGATTGGCAGTCAAATTCAGTTCATTCCCAAACCTGAATATTAATGTGGTTTTTTTTCTACTTCCACTCTTTCTCAGGCCACAAAAGATTGTGGTTGTATGTAAGTGCTCCATCATCTTGCTACTTCTTGCTACTCTGTCCCCTTCTTCCCTGCTGAACTGTAACCAGGGTTAGAGGTGTTCAGAGGACTGCTCACAAGGGATGTGGCAGAAGGG
Source organism: Dicrurus megarhynchus (assembly GCA_013399195.1). Lineage (NCBI taxonomy): Eukaryota > Metazoa > Chordata > Aves > Passeriformes > Dicruridae > Dicrurus > Dicrurus megarhynchus. The sequence goes on from VXAD01007328.1 coordinate 2,298,010, forward strand.
GGTTTGCTCACTGAAAGTCTGCAGGGCTGAGCAGGATGTAAGCTCACTGGCAGTGGTGCTCTGCAGAATTGGTAATTCAGCTGAGAACATCTTATCAAACCTCATGTGGTCTCCTTTTCAGGAACTAGAATAAATTTTTCCTTTGCACTTCAGTTGATCTGAATTTGATTCTCGCAGTGATGAATGCTGGGCTTTGGGTAATCAACTCTTTCTCTTTTCTGTTACAGAACTCCAACATGGGAGGCAAACTGAGCAAGAAGAAGAAGGGATACAGTGTCAATGATGAAAAAGCTAAAGACAAAGACAAGAAGGCTGAAGGAGCAGCAACTGAGGAAGAGGAGACTCCAAAGGAGGCTGAGGATGCCCAGAAAACCACGGAGACCACAGAAGTGAAGGAGAACAACAAGGAGGAGAAGGGAGAGAAGGATACTCAGGTCGCTGCCAATAAGATGGAAGAAAAAGAAGGGGAGAAGGAGAAAACAGCGACCCAGGAAGAAACCCAGAAAACAGAACCTGAGAAGTCGGAGGCTGTTGTTGATGCAAAAGTAGAGCCACAGAAGAATACTGAACAGGCACCCAAGCAAGAGGAGCCGACTGCTGCCTCTGCTCCTGCTGCCAGTAGCGAAGCACCCAAACCCTCTGAGCCTAGCACCGATGCAAAAGCTTCCCAGCCTTCAGAAGCCACAGCTCCCAGTAAAGCAGATGACAAGAGCAAAGAGGAAGGGGAAGCCAAAAAGACTGAGGCTCCCGCAACGCCTGCAGCCCAAGAAACTAAAAGTGAAGTGGCCCCAGCTTCAGACTCAAAACCTAGCAGCAACGAGGCTGCGCCTTCTTCCAAGGAGCCCGCGGCAACAGCAGCACCTAGTTCGACCGCTAAGGCCTCGGACCCTGCAGCCCCTCCAGAGGAAGCGAAACCTTCTGAAGTTCCAGCGACTAATTCGGATCAAACCATAGCAGTGCAAGATTAAATTGGACAGCCTGTTGAAACAACCACTTAAAACAACCTGTGTCTTTTTTTTATTTTTTCAGCTATACTAACTCGTTTCAGATCTGAAATAGCAAATACGTATTGCCCAGAAAAGAAGGAGAAAAAAAAAAAAGAAAAAATGAAAAGGATGTCCCATCAAGTTGGGAGGGAGGGAGGGGGGAGAATCCAAATAGTATTTTTGTGGGGAAATATCTAATATACTTTCTGCCAACTTGACACAAGTCCTGGATTAAAAGAAAAAATTAAATAAATGGATGTCTGAAAGTACAGCACATCTTTTGTATCTGAACTGCTGTAAATGCACTCCACCAGTGTATTAAAATCTTCTTTTTGTTCTGTAATGGGGTTTGGGAGTGATGCGTTTGATTCTGCCCACTAGGTTTGTGCCAAGGCAATCAGATCTTTATGAAAGCAGTATTTTCTGTGTTTTTTTTTTATTTACAGCCTTTCTTATTTTGATATTTTTTTTATGCAGTGGATGAATGCCAACTTTCAGACAAAAACCACTTAGCTGTCCACATATTTCTCAATGCCAATCCTCCAATTCTTCCTCTCCAAATATTTTTTGGGAGTAAAAAGCATTCTCATCCTACTTAGCCTACCTAGATTTCTCATGACGAGTTAATGCATGTCCGTGGTTGGGTGCACCTGTAGTTCTGTTTATTGGTCAGTGGAAATGAAAAAGTCTGCGTTCATTGCAGTTCCAGTTTCTCTTCCATTCTGTGTCACAGACACCAACACACACTCATTGGAAAACAAATGAAAAAACAAAATGTACAATGGATGCATTGAAATTATATGTAATTGTATAAATGGTGCAACAGTAATAAAAGTTAAATAATTTAAAAAATATATAAGTGTAAAGACTGATTAAATCTTCACTTTTACCCCTTGAGAACTAGGCAAAGGAGGTTCTTACACTTAGAGAAGAAGTATTATGTCTGGGGCTGTTTACTTTCCTATAAATAGTCACTATCCAACAGCCACAAGTGTTCCCAGGTGCGGTTGGAAGAAGTGGCCAATGAACAGTGCATCTCCTATATGTTCTATCCCAGGCAAAGTAGAAATGGCTTTTGCCTGTCTTAACATGTGAAAAAAAAAATGCTCTCTTGCTATTTTGAAGAGCCACAGGCATGCTGACTGGGTTTTAACTGGGACTTAGACAGTAGATTTGATAAACTGATCTTTTAAAATGAAGCAATTAAATTTAATCCTAGTCCTATTAAAATATTTCTAGTGCTGATACACTTTGTTCTTTTCCCCATTACTATTGTGTAGGAGATGAACCACAGCTGCCAGAAAAGGCCAGTCCTGTGTATTTCAAATATGGATAACCTTGTGTATCTGATCAGAGTTTAGCCCAGCATTAACATTTTTCACTACTTTTGCCTATTTGCCTCATTTTTATTCAACGGAACTGCTGAGTAATTGCAGTTTCTGCTGAGTGGTGTCATTGCTGGATATGGACAACGATTTCAGTGCAGAGCCCAGCATTCACAAAACTGGTTAAAGCAGCATATTTAGCCTGCCCATTAGTAAACTTTTAGGCAGAGCAGAAGTTCTGATAGAAGTGGGCAGTGGTAAATAGAAACACAGCTGGCATACATACCAAAGGGATGAGCAGGCTTGTATTTAGTAAATAAGGAAAATGGTGTTTTAAAATGGTATAAATTATTTCACATACTTTCTCTCCATGCAGTGAGGATGATTCACTCTACAGACTTGCATAATACTAATCCTATTTTTTTTCAGAAGTACGAGCTTCCTATACCATGCTGGCAACACTGTTATGCAGCTGTGCACCTGGGAGAAGCTGACTGGAACAGGCAGGGGTAATTCTTTTGGGTTTAGATCAGGTCATTTACCTCCAGGCATCTTGCACCACCATCAAGATTTTGTATCCGTATTGTGATAGAGTCAATTTCATGCATAACATGGTAAAATGAAGAGGATTCTTTTGCACAGAGAAAAGTCAGCTAAATACTCTGGCTTAAAAACAAGGCAGGATTTTTTATATTACACAGCTGAAGCACTGTGCAGGGTTAGGCAGATAACACTTTTGCAGTAATTTACCAAGCTTTTTGCATCTGTAGCTGTCACAATTTACAGCATCCTTGCGCAGCCAAGTTTGCAGCTTTCCTGCGTACCTGTAACAGCCCTCTGCCATGGCTTCCTGGTATAGATGTGTCCTGGAAAGGGAGAAGCTCTGTCCACAACCACAGCATGAATTCGCATGAGGTGAGTCTGGGATAGAAAGGAGGAGTACAGGGATCCTGTGGTACTTTGTGGTGATGTAGCACTGAATCACCCTGAAGCTGATGGGACTAAATCTATGTTCTCCTTTGGGCTGGAAGTTGCTGCCAGTGGAAAATAGGTATGTGACTTGTTTATTGGGGTGGTATGGGAATTTGCCTACTAACAATATCACACCGATTCACTTCCAATATAAAGTTCAAAGTAGCATCTAATCCTTATTACTGAAGTAGTTTGGCAATCAAAACATGCCTTTTTTTTCCCCTGAGCATTTTTCAGTTGGCATACTCAAAGTTGGTAAGATGCTGAATGCAGTCTTGCTTTAACTCTTTGAGGTAATTAAAAATACCCCTGTGCTCCACAGCTCTATCCAAACCCAGCAGCCTCTGCAGCTGGGGACAGCAAACTCTTAACACACATGCTGAGGTTCTCACAACCTGCTTGCTGATGGCAGTTTCATCCCAACAGAGCCAATGCTGCCAAGAAATGTGCCCCACAAAGCCGGAAATCAACAGCATATGATCAAAGATATACGCACTTGTGTTTGGGAAACTGAGAGGCAGCACAGCCAAAGATCAGTGCACTTAAAAATGTTCAGTATTCTCAAAAAATAAAAAAGGAAAGTTGCCATATGAGGTTTTAAATATTTTTATTAATAGAGAGGCCTGCAAAATAGTTTTTTTCATAGTTGCTAAAATTCTTAGTGTATAAACTGCTGGTTAAAAGGCATTCTGGCCAAGGCCACTGCTCCAAAATGCTGCTCTTCTACACCTACATACTCAGGGAAAGAAATAATCTCTATTCAAAGAGCTCATGAACTAAGCATGTATGATTAATAGAAATGTGATGCATGTTGCTTGTCTGAAGTGCCACGAGAAGAGGTAAGAGCCTAGATGCCTGCTTTTCTTCAGGCCAGTGTCTCATCTCCAATATACTATTTTTTTCTGAGTTATAATCACTCTTTAATGACAGTAAAAATATGCTGAGGATACAGAGCTAACAGGCATGTTAATGTTCTGAGCATAAGCGCATTGCAGATAACCTCAAAGGACCCAACCCTTTTGTGAAAATGTGCCAAAGGAATAGAGAAATTCAACCCTGGGAAAGAACCTTCGCTATTGTTTAGAGCCCCTACAGAGACATGTTTGCAAGGTCTCCCTTGTTTTGCCCTGGAGACTGTCAAGAATCTGTTGCTTTCTCTTCAACAATATGAAGGTCAGTGCCACTGACTTTGCTCATACTTTGCTTGCACTTGCACAGCAAATAGAAGCTCAGATACTTTACCTTTCCTTTTTTCTTTTTTTTTTTTTTTTAAACTGTGGTTGAAATGTTCCTGATACTATTTTTATAATGAATTTTGGAGATGGAAAAAACCCTAAAATTATGTTAAATTATTCATAATGAAATGGCTTCCTACTTCCTAGAAGCAATGCCTACCACTTGCCTTTGGTTCTGTACACTTAATTTCTGTGTCTGTACAGGATAGACACCTCCTTGAAGAAACAGTACAATAAAACATTACAGGATGTGTTGGTGTCCTATGTGACAGCATTTCCAGGCCCATGTCTGTGCAGCTGCCAGTACTTAAACAGTCAGTGACTTCTGAATTTCTGCTGGTGCTTCCTTTGTCCCAGCATTGAACTATGAGGTCTGTCTGGTCTCTGTCTCACCTGACCATTGCCTTTTCCAGATCAGCATGAACTGCATCCAGCTTGGTGCAAGTTTACTGAATCAGTGGGTGAATCAAGCCCTCAGTCTTCCTTCAGCAGCTTCTTATCTCTGCATCACATTTCTGTGAATTTATCCTTATTTGACCAAACAGGGGAGTGTCTCAAAGAAATGGCTCAGGTTTGTTGCAACTGCTGCAATAAAGCATTTTGTTACAATACATTTCTTCAGTACATCTTCTTCTATGCTTTCATTGTGTCTCGTTGCACGTAATTCGTAGTCTTTGAAGCTCTTTTTCAAGATTTTTGAGATACTAATCACGTGGTTTGCTGGTTTTATTGAGGGGTACATTTTTTTTTCTGCACTAAACTCTTGACACTTATCTTGACTGCGACTTGGTTGACTTTCTTCCTTTCAATTACTTATTTATATATATAAAATTTTTACATCCTCTTTTATATTTAACCTCCCCACCATAATTCACGCAACGTGAATGCATATCAGCTGTCAAGTGGTCAGATTTAGAAACCATGGCACTCCAGCCATGGGAAAAACACAGCAAGCAAAAGGAACAGCAATGTACCTGTGGCTTCCTTCACTGCTGTGAAAAAGAGTCTTCTCCAGGACTGACAGAGCTTTGCTTGCTGCATTTATCATGGTGGTGTCAAGATCTGGCTACAGAGTCAGGTAAGCAGTAGGAGGTTTTTTTTGCTTTCTGTTGTTGTTGCTGTTGTTGGGGAAGAGAGGAAAGGAGTGGATGTTTTGAAACACAGCCACAGGAGTTGGGACACAGAACATATGACACAATCCCTTTGTTTCCTGGAGACAACACTATTGTATGTTAACTGGCCACCACAGGGCTATCAAGTCTTTCCAACTTGTAAGGATACTTGTCTCTCTTTTAACATATTTGCTTGTCTAGGCAATAAATATTAATTCCAGCTCTTACTCTCATGGCTGTTCAAGTGTATTGTCTCTATATTTAGCTTGTCTTCCCTCCACAGTGTAAGTCTGACATCTCTTTGAGCCTCCTATTGCATCAGGAGGCTGACTGAATTTCATGGCGTCTTGGCTAGATCAAGATGATTTTTTTGAGACTGTTCAGTCAAGTGAGATGCAGATTTGATGGAGTTACAAGTTTTTTTCACTTACTGAGCAAAAATTCAAAGGCTTTACAGGATATTCCTGCTGAGGTTACAGCAAAATCTTCCTACAAGTCCTATCAGTCTGTTTTTTGTAATGTCATCAGGTTGCTGCAAAATGCATAGCTTGCTGAACATCACTGCTGGTTCAGCTGGCCAGTAATTTTAGATTAACACTTGGTAAAGTTTGACATTCAGTCTCTCTTGAGAGTTAAACAAATTGTACTGGGCTCAATTCAGGGACAGAAATAGAGCTGTTCACATTAGGAGATAGAAAAGTGATAGAATTAATTTTTTAAACTTTATTCAGTTCCATCCTGTTCAGAAAAGCAGTTTGAAACAAGTCTGCCCCTAGTTGGTCTTTTCACTTTGGGTATGGGGCAAACCTCAGAGCAGCAAGACTGTAAGTTTTCCTAGCCACAAAATGGTCTTTACAGTTAGTACTTTAAGCCTTAAACCTAAATAGCAGATGTTTTAATCACAGACTACACAGACCCCTGAGAAGCTGGGCTGCTAGAGGTACCCTGTGTGGCAGGAAACCAGCTGCTGGTCTTTTGTTCTATCTGTTCCAGTGACTCCCATTTTTAGCACCCATTTTCCCCATCCTCATTTTATTGGCTTTCTACCAGCTTTGGGTTTATTATGTTTTAATGAGAAAAGCATGCAGTAATGACAGACCATACTGATGCTCCACCAACCACGTTTTTCTGGCTTTGAATTTTTTTATAGAGTTCTGGCATTACTTGCAGGGTTCTGGACTGAGGTGGCAAAGCCTTCTACATCTACCAAGTAGAATATTCATTGATCTGGTGGAAAGGAGAAGATGAAAAAATAATGATGTTACTGGAAATTGGTGCATCCCTGAAAAAGCAAAGCCTTTATTCAGCAACAGTCCAGGATTCTGCAGTGTCTCACTGTAAGCTAAAAGACCCTATGGAGATTTCAAAAGATATCACATGTCAGTATGCATTGTTGGTTTAAGCTCTGCTGCTCTGTCCAATTATCTGAACTTTGTCAGCTACACTTCATTTTTTTATTTTTAAATATAAGACATCATTACCAAGTTAGCATTTTTTTTTTCAAAAGGCACACAACAGAGTATCATAATGACTACATTGCAAAACAAAATTTCAACCCCATTAAAACTTGAATAACATTTCCCAGTAAAAGAAGCTCTAAAACTACCTAGAAATCTGTTCCACCATTTTATTTAGATAAATTTTAAATAGTGTTCTGATAGCCAGTTTTTCAAGGATATATTCATAACGTCATACTTCTATAGTATAACTGTGATGGATGGTAAATGGACAATCTAATGGTGTCTGGACACACATTGCAAGCTAAGTAAAGAAAACCGGGAACATAGGAGGGCAGATCATCAGCTGGAAAAATTATTGATTTAGGTCCACTGAACTGTATGAAAATAATTTTATTTCAGTTATTCCATACAGACTAAAAAAAAAAAAGTATTAACAATAGAATGTCACACTATATTATATAGCATTGAATGGTTGGATATGAGTGAATTAAACTGTTAACCTTAGTGATAAGCTAATAACAGACAGATTTGGATTCCAATTGAAGTAGTGTGTGAATACTAATTGGGAAAGTAATACAAGTTCTGAAATGTCTGGGAGACATAGGGGACAACATAAGGATTAGTATATTTCTACACATACACGTGAAAATTAAATGAAGATAAAAATTAATGCTAACAGGGAGAAGTGGTTTGCACTTCCTGGTAAGTGTTAAATTTAAACTGGTGTGTCCTGCTGCACTTATCTTGGGCCTGAATTTTGCCTTCCATTTTATCTTGGTGTTCTACCTTAGCTGAATCACACACATCTTGGACCAGACTTTTCACTGCACTGACACTTTTTCTAGCTATAACTGACCCAATCTTATATCAATTTTTCTTGTTTAATCTGACGGGACCAAGATGCCTACATTAATGGAGATCTAAATAGATGATGACCTAAACTATCAGATGAACCTTTAACATTCAGACTAGCTCTGTGCTACTGGGTTCCATCTGAGCTCGTTACCTCTGGCTTTGATGTGTCTATACCAATGGCAGGGACAGGGAAAAGATGTCAGAGGGTTTTTATGTGTTTAGTTTCCCTCTTTTCCAAGTGGTCAAAAAGTAAATGTGGCTGATATATTCTAGCAGCCTGGGCTGGAGGGTGTTTCTCGTAGCAGAAAATCTGAAAACTTGGAAAAAAGCTATTCAGTTCCTTGATAATTCCTTGATATTCCAAGATAAGCAGAGAACGGAAGAGTTTGAAAGCCTGAGAGCTGGTATAAACATAAAAGTGATATTTAACTTCATGGTAGAACTAAGTAGACAAAGATGCAGGCTGTGTCCTGAGAAGAGCAGCACTGTAGGAATGGGATCACAGACAGTATTGTAGACGAGGAAGCTGGGTACAAAAATGCAGCTACCTCAAGAACAAATATTGCTTTTAGGCAAAAGCAAAACTGGTAATGATTGGAGGAGAATCTAGTTTGGCAGAAAGGTACTTCCACTGTTGCAATAATTTTTAGACAAGAGATCACATTTGAAATTTCTTTAAAGAGATTTCTTGTGTGATATTTATATTCCTGAGACTGATTTTAGATTATAAATGCAATAAAATACATTTTGGTGTACTCCATGAAATTTTTCAGCATCGTAAAAACCATAAAACCTTTCTACGGCGGGATATAGGAGTGTAAAAACAAATGAACTGTGATGTCAGAGAAGTTCAAGTTCCTCACTAGCACCCTGAATACTTGCAGTGTTTCTAATAAAGATGAGAGAATGGGATGGAAGCTGTGGCAACAGTGATCAGAGCTAATTTTCAGTGAATTTCCTGTTTTAGTGACAGTATAATGAGATACTGTCAGATCCAATGGTACTATTAATCAGATCTAATTGCAGTCAATTTCAGTCATAACGCTTCACCATAGATATGGATTTTTGAAGGGAGCAACTTTTATGTGAGTGGCTGTTTCTATTGATTTCCTACCTTTCTGTCCAGTTTTAAAATCTTAGAATTAGTTTGATGGCATTGCAAGTAAGAATCAATCTATCTGTTGCAAGTCAGTGACAGGGTATGTGTAGCTAAGAGAAGCTGACTGAAAAGACATTACAAGGTCAGAGAATCATTTGGGAAGGAATCAGTCGCTGGGGGATGTCAGCAGAAGTTTGCAGTCAGTGTGAAAGGCATAGACAATGATTTTCAGAGCAATTCTTTAAATGAATGTGGAGACAAGACATGAGCTGGCAGTCTGGTCTAGATAGCATGGCTTACAGGTTAGCCACACTATGCAAAAAGAAAGTAGAGGGGTTTTCCTGCATGAGAAGGCACAGAGAAAGTCACACACTGCTCTTAATCTTCCTTTCACTCCAACTCTCTCATGTTGATATTTACTTCCTCTTTCAGGCTAAACTTCCTCTCCAGGATCTCTTTCTTGTCCCCAGTACATGCTTTAGTTGATAGGCCAGATTTTCCTAAGGTGGCCAAAGCACCTGTTTAAAAGGAACATGATACATACCACGTGCCTTCCAGAGAGCTCCTGTGCTTCTGAAAAGGGTTCATGTACAACCTTGCCCTTGGAACCATATACAAAACAAAAATGTACCAGCTCACCTGGTATCTGAAACCATCACATGATTTACCCTGTTACCATGTAGATTTTCTCCACTGTTTTATCACTGTGAAGATGCAGGCAGATGCACGGTGTTTTAGTATTTTTCTTAAAAAATAATGGTCCTGTTAACCCAGTGAGGCCATTTTATGAGCAGCTTCTCTGGCAGTCTTGTGTGCTGCCAGGCCTGGACTGACCATGAGGGTGAGAAGAGCTGCCCACCTTTAGCTCACCAGGGTTCCCTGGCTCTGTCTGCCCTCCAGGTGCTCTTCCTTCCACCTGGGACGTAGCTGCACCAGTCTCCTGCTGAAGGGGCTTGGCTTGGAGGACAGTAAATTATCTGGGGAGGCCGTGGAACTGCCTTGAGGGAGCTTAAGGATGGCAAGAAGAACTCTTTGACAGGATTTACATGGATATGGTTGCTTCTCCCTTAGGGCAGGGGAATGGAAAGCCCTAAAAGGCTTTGAAAGTCAAAGTCTTTCAAGTTTTCTATGGTTCTGTGATTACCAAAGGTTGTCCCAGTAAGAACTGTTTCCCTTCATCTGAATAAGAGTTAGACTATATCTGCTTTCATGGAATAATAACTCATTCTACATTGCCTTCAGCAGGACTAAGGGCAGTACAAGGTACTTTTACATGGACTTTTGAAGTGTTGTCTGAGTGCCTGCAATTAAATATTTTTCAATTTTACTTCACTTTCCCCCCCTCCACTTACATGGTTTCATTCCAGCCATTCTTTTGTCCACCAGGCCATCAATAGGCAAAGCTGTTTACTTTTTTTCCTGTGTACATCAATCACTCCTGAAATGAGAAACAACAGCATGTGTTTTGTTCACAAACTTCCTCACACATTCTTCACTTCATGTCTCAGCCTGCTATAGGCAAGGACCCTATTGCTATTTCAACTGGGCAAAATCATCAGTTGTTATAAATCCCCCTGGGCATATGAATATGCCCAGCACTAGTGAGAATTTTCTAATCTCTGTGTGCTTTATTTAAAAGTGCAATTCACAGTGGATCTCTGATGAAAAGTGCCAGTAACCCTGCGAGCTCTTAGAGTGCTGCCTGTGCAGAACTGGGCGAGGCTTTCTTTCAAGAAGTACTTCTGCTTATTTGGCAGAATTGGACCATCAAATTGTAGTGATGAACTGGATAAAAATGACCTGGAAAATCCCTGCCTCATGTACAGTGCTGACTGCTGAGCAATCATTGCTGTTCTGTGCTTTTTCCTTTGTGCTGGCCTGTGCATAGATATACTAGTACTGAGTTAATTCAGAGCTGGGATAGGCACAGGGGAAACCACAAAATTTTAAATTCCCTCTTTTTATCCATAAGAGAGAATTATTTTCTAAGCCTTTCATTTTTGTTGTGGGGAGGGAACAACAAGATTAGAAACTGAAGCTAGGTCAGACTCTCTCGAGCCCTTGTGCATCTCCACACAGCCACGTCTGGGCACAAGAAGCTGCTCATGAGTGACTCAGCCATATGCGTCAGAGTAATTAGGTCCATTTAAAACCCAGGAACCAACAATTTTGAGGATTCTTTCAAACTCTTTCCAGTTGAAAACTCCATGGGTTCTTCTCCCTCAGAACTTTGTCTTGACTTCTGGCATCTATCAACACCAAAGCTTCAGAGCAAAATATCCCAGAAACTTCTGGGGCTTATATCAAGATTTTTGGAAACCACGCCAGATTTCATTTGTCCCCCACCCCTCCCATCTTAGTTTGTCAAAATTCTTCCAAATTTCAGGGAGCTTAGGGACCAGACTACACATTCAACTTCCCATGATTTTAGTCAGGAAAATTATGCTATTAAAATAATCATTAAAGCTATTAGAATGAAATAAAAAAAAGAAAACAAAAATTGTTCAACAGGCACAATTGCATGTAGGCAAGATGCATCTTTTCCATAAGAAAAACTGGAATTGCTGAATAATCAACCATGCCCTTCCACAGAATCTGGACTGTTTATTCGTGGGTGGTTCCCAAAGATTCCTCTCACCTGGTATCTGAAACAGTGGATGGCTTACCCTGTTACCGTGTAGATTTTCTCCATTGTTTTATCACTTTGCAGATACAGGTGGGTGTGAAGTGCTTTCATACTTGCTTGTCCCTATTTATAATACTCCCACAAAGTCCCTAATCTTTACTGAACAGCTTTATCTTTTACAAATAAGAAACATGAGTTTCTTACGGAGTGTACAATTGGAATCGTCGTGAGAAGTTACTGAATAACTAAGGGGAGAGCCATGTTCCTTGAGCCATTGTATCAAAGCTAAACATGGTTAATGAAGAGAAGACAGCTCCTTTTTCTCTTCCTGATGTGGTTAACAAAGATCTAAGAGAGATGAAATAGCACTGTGGTTTAATTATTTCTTTCCCCCTCTGGAAAATTTCAGTATTTCTAGTTCTCATAATTTTCTTTTAGGGAAGTATTCCAAATTTCTCCTATGTGTAAAGTATTTGGTATTACAATGATTGCAACAGCTCATAATGCTCATTATCTGCACTAACTGTTCAGAAGTGATGCTATTTCTATTCATTAAATGAATGTAATTATAGAACATGTACTTTGGCATTTTCCACTCATGGACTACGAGGTATATTTGATATATTGATTTCCCTGTGGAAGAAAAATGGCAGTGAGTGTATACCCATTACTTAAAGCTGTTGCAGTGGGCCCAGTCATTATATACAGTGAAGTATAGCCACATGCTATGACTGGTAACCCAGACAGTCACAGATATCCCTGCTCTATCATGACTTTATGTTTAATGAGATATTTTTCTACCTTGGGACAAAGACAAAACAATTTTTCGAAACTTTGTACCCTCAATTTGTTTAGTTTTAAAACAACTGCCTAAGCGTATAATCAGAGCAGCTCCCAAGAGGTGCTGGAGGTTTGAAGCAGGCAGTGGATGTCAGGGAGAGAAAATATTTTTATTATTATTGATTTCTTATTGTGCAGCACTTAGCAATTTCTAGACTAATACATATTATTTTTAGGAGATCAGCTCTATTTTTAAGATTTTAGAGCCTGAAGCATTCTGAGATGTTCTCAAATGTATTCTCTACTCCTAATGAAGGGAATAATAGCACAGAAGGTTAAAAAAATGGTCTCACTCTAAAACAAAGCTTGAAATCAGTCCAAAGCAGTCACACCTAGTTTGGGCTTCAAGTGCCTAAGCAGTAAGGCAGCAGTTAAGGGAGTAGTGTGCATTACAGAATGACAGCCTAATTCACTTCGATTTTGGAAAGCCAAACCAAAACCAATACAGCCTTGTCCTGGAGAAGATATCTGTTCTTTTCCTTATTAACTGCTGGAATCAGGCATGTGCTATTTAATCATGTAGCCCACTTTTCCTCCCACTTCCCTTGCCTCTCAGAGTCCAGGGGACTTGCAGCCAAACATTCTAGCCTGACCAAGCACTGTCAGGAAAATCTGAGGGGGAAAAAAGGTGATGGGGCTGCTCTGCTGTACCATTGGTATAGCTGCTGAGAAAACAGAGGGAGAAATAATGCTGGTGAGATGCAAAGCTTAAGGGCTTATGTTTTCATGCATTTGTAATAATACCAACTTTATTAAATTATCCAGAAGTATAGAGATTTATTAAACCTCTCTGTACAATGCTGTTCCAACTGGGTATTTTGGTAAGCTGCCTTTACGTAGATATCTGTACAACACAAGCTGATGCTCCACTAAGAAAGAAAATGTTTCGGATTATCCCGGGACAATGAAGAGTCATTATGTGAATTACAGAAGGATAAATTTCTGTCTGTTGGTTTAACTAGTCTATGAGAGGGGTAAGTTGCCAGAGAAGCACCAGGGAAACAGTCAGTGAGAGGATTTAAAAGCACTAGCTAAACTTAAGAGGTCAGGAAAGCACAAAGGGTGGAGGCTTCCTCCGCTCTCTCCTATTCATTTTCTCTCTTTTCTTACAGACTCAGCAGTTTTTGGCACTTCTCCCTTTACAATGGTTCTATGATTCTCTGCAGGTGGACACTGCTGACATATTGTAAGTGTAGAGTCTCTGTTGTGGACTTTTGCTTTACTCTGTAGCTCTCCTGATCACTGTTTCTTCTAAAGAATCTATCAAGTATATGCTAAAAAATTATCTACACTTCTCCTCCTATGTACCAGCATCCCACTTTCCCCATGTCTGTGGGGTCTACAGCAGTGATCTGATTTATTTGCTTTAAAGGTTTTCTTATTTCTCTTTGGTTTTGCTTTTTTGTTTGTTTGCTTGTTTGTTTTTTAACTACTTTGAAATCTTGACAGAAAGAACATGACTGTTTTCTCTTTGGGGAAAAAAGTTCCCAATTGATCTGTTATTTTTGTTACTGAGTAAAAGAAGTCACTGTAATTGCTTGTTCCAATAACCTCTCTACTTTATCAGTGTTTATCCTAGCAAGGACTGCTTCACATGTTAAAAGACAAAGAAAGGAGAATGTGTATCGTAATCTTGTTCTGAATGAAACTGAGGGAAATTTTGCTTTGAATAGTAATGACTGAAAAACAAGGTCCTTGCAGAACAAGGTCTTTGCAAAACCAGCATTGGCTTGTGCAAAACACTGCAAGAATTAATTACACCACCCCTGGTTTTAGTGTGGGAGAGGACAAATTCAAAGTGATATCAACTGCTGATTTTTCAAATTACCATTTTCTCTGATTTTCTCTTCAATTCAGAAGGGTCGCTGCTGTAAATAACAGGTAGGCAGAGAAGATGGAGGAGGAAAAATGTTTGAAGGAAATGACTGACAATGATTTAAAGTTTTCTCTTTACAGGAAGAACATATTTTGAATTGCTGTTATGGTGAAAGGCCAATCCAAAGACAGTACAGTGACTACCCAGGCACAGAATGAGACGTAAATTCCCTTGAAAAAAGTTCAGTCCTTTTATCTTTCACATACAGCTCAGTGTGTAAAGAGAGATCTATCTTTCTTTTTTCTTTTTCTTTTTCTTTTTCTTTTTCTTCTTTTTCTTCTTTTTCTTTTTCTTTTTCTTTTTCTTTTTCTTTTTCTTTTTCTTTTTCTTTTTCTTTTTCTTTTTCTTTTTCTTTTTCTTTTTCTTTTTCTTTTTTTTTCTTTTTTTTTTTCTTTTTCTTTTTCTTTTTCTTTTTCTTTTTCTTTTTCTTTTCCTTCCTTCCTTCCTTCCTTCCTTCCTTTTTTATTCCTTCCTTTCCTTTTCTTCCTTTCTTCCTTTCTTTCTATCTGCCACTATGTTTATGTAGCATTCCAGGTGTGGAAAACATTTCATAACTCAGCTGTCACACAAAATAAACACAGTCCTTTGCATCTTCATTTCTAAACATGTAGGAAAGACTTCTCATACAAATAACCGATAAATATTTGACTCCTTCCCTTGTGAGAGTGGTGGGGTAAGAACAGAATGCAGTCTAGTAAGTCAAGGTGTTTCAAAAGAAGCAGCATTTGGCTGCCAAGGTTTGTACCAAGACAGGACTACCCTAGCAGCTAATACTGGCTGCCGCAGCCATGTGTCCTGCAAAGGCAGTGCAAGTGATAAATTTGAGTTTTTAATTTTTTTCCTGATCCCTCTAGCATGTAGAACCTATGACTCAAAGTGTTTGAAGGTTTCTTGAAGGCAGGCTCCCCATCTCCACCATCAAGCACCCTTCCAACAGCTTCAGTGAGAAGACAGTGAGAAATTAAAGAAGCTTTTTGAAAATTCAGGGACCACAAAAAAGAAATAGCATATATTATCTTAATAAAGCAGACACTCCTTTTTATTAGATTCTTGTTATTCAATTTTATATTCAACTGACTGGTTCTGCAGCTGCATTGGACCAGTATAGCTTATTAGATTCAGACATTCATTGGTCTCAAGACTTCTTAAGATTTTAGTCTCAATTTTTATATTTAATGAAGCTGCTACAAAATTAACACATTTCCCAGAAACCAGAGCTCTCCTCTGCTGAATTTAGCTTAGCTTGTCACATTGTACAGAAAGTACATTTATTTAACTGCGAGTCTATTTTAGAAGGAATTTATTAGTGCTGCTAAGTTGCTTCCAACAGGCAAGCCAAGGTGAAAGTGCCATGTGTACTTGTACTCACTAATTAACAGAATAGTCATAGTATAAATCCATCAGTCTGAGCTACACTATGATTAACGGTGAGCCTCCCTTTCAGATTAATGTCTGATGCATTGTGCTCTTGGAAGGTTCATTTGTGGAAGTTGAGTTCTGTGTTCTGGTACTGGTTGTGTACATAAAGAAGAAGTACTTTTAATAAAGGAGGATGTTGAATAGTGGATGTCCATGTTTACTAGTAAAAGGCTGCAGGCAGAAGTAAATACAGAAGCCTATATCATCTGAAATGCTCTAGAAGATATCAACAGAAAAAACCAAATTTTTCTTCTATGGAAAATTGAACTGTCAGAAATTTGGTTTTAATCTGAACTGAAAATATTTCCATTTTAAAATTTCCAACAGAATATAGACTTCTTAAAGTTGTAATTCTGAAAAAGAAAAACATTTTGGTAACTGTTTAAACCATTAGAAGATTGTGATTATGTACAGTAATCTATATTTATACATGTATATGGTATTAGCAATGTATATGGTATTTGTATAAAAATACTAATGTAACCTCAAAATTCTAAAGCTGCAATGACATTTATCAGACCTAAAATTATATATTAGACCTGAAATTATTTACTTTTATTTTTCCCATAGGATGAAAGGAATGTTTTTTAAATACCTCAGTTTTGACCAGAGTGCATTTAAAGCAGTGGTGAAAAACACTTCTGACCTTTCAGGGGGGCCTTAACATTTTTACATTTTTCTACTGAGAGAAGACAGTGTAAAAAAGCTAAAGAACACATGTCAGAGCAAGAACTGAAGTTTGGCAGAAGTGCTGAACTTCACACACGCAATACCTCCCAGGAATCGGCTGGGAATCCACTGAAGTCAATGGGAATTTTTGACTGGCTGCAATGTGCGTTGGATCTTATCCAAAAGGGCTCTGTTCAGCAAAATACTTAGGTGGATTTTACTTCAGGCATGGGCTTAATGAGACTTTAGCAGGTACTTAAAAGTCATGCACACTTGCAATTCTTTTGAATGCACACTTAAATTTTTTAAATTTATTGAGATCTCTACCATGTGATTTGCTGCAATGTAATAATAAGAAAAATCTTGAAGCAGTGGTCTTCAGTTGTCTAAATAACAGAGAAAAAAAAGTTCAAGAGGAGATGCTGGGCTACACTTCTCAAAGGAACCACAAAAAAGGCAACTATTTCAGAAAGGGAAGTGAGAAAAAGCAGACATTACAACCATGGGATTTTCCAAGTATAAGGCCAAATTTGCTCTGTGGTAGGACTGAAAGATCAAAGCAAAGAAGATATAAATTGGCATATCAATCACTCAGATTAAAGGTTTGATTCATAATGTATCTGCTCCAGAAGTGGGAAAAAAATGTGAAACAGTATTTAATAAAAATGTTCGTCTCTGGATTGTAGTGACCTCCATGCCAAAGCCTGCTTCACCCATGGTAGATCTATTTGCAAGTGAGAAGTGGATTATAGATTTTATTTTAAAAATAGGAGTAGGAGAACTGCTTAAATACCTATAGAAATTAAAATGAAACTTAAAATGCAGCCCTGTAGATTTCAGCAGCTAGAAGCTATTGAAATAAGATTGAAATTTTCAAAGAGAACATTTCCTTTCTGACATTAAAGAAAATATAGTCTTGGGATCTGTGGGGAGAAAAGTAGGTAAGAAGTTGGTAATAAGTCGAGATGGATTAGAATTGAATTCCCAAATCTGGATTTAGGCAGGCTACACAATTCAAACCTCATGGTGTAGGCTGAAATCTGGTCTAGTGACACAGCACTTGAATAAATTAGGATTTGACTTCAGTGGTAGAACTGATATTCTGAAGGGATATTTTTTGTTAGTTATTAGCAAGTGTGATCTTTTCATGTCTCTCAATATATTGGGACTCTTAAGTTAGTATATTGTTTTTCTGGTTTTAGTTTAGCCATTTTACAGTGTTTTGGTTCTGTGGACCTGTTTTACTGTTCTGATGCAGACATGTTTAATATGTAGTGAAAACATGATCACAAATATATACTAGGTTTTCTTAATACCACATTAGAGGTCTCTGTAAGTGTAGTCACCACATTAGCATCCTGCTCAACTACTAACCAAAATATTTATGCAATTTTATCACAGCACTCAAAATGAATCACTAGCCACCCTCCGGGGATGCTTCCATCAGATCCATTGTCATTTTCTGGAATGACAGTTCTGCAGTGTGAAACCTGAGAAACAATAAGGGTAGTCGGAAAGCCCAGCCCTCGCAGGACCACATTCTGAGGTCGGGTGACTCACGTAAAAGCAATCCAGGCGGTCATGAGACAAACTTTTTGTAGCCACATCAACTTTCCAGCATTTGCTGCAGTTCCCAAGTCTGACTTGTGCTCATTGTGTTCTTTGTCAGATTTATTAATGCATTGTTCTGGGTTTTAAATTACAGCCCTTAGCAATCATGTTCATATAGATCTCCTGTGGCGGGCAGCAGAGAAGTCTTAGAAGCAGAAATAAGCACACGCACAGTCTCTGCTCTCTGCAGGATACTGCTTGCTTAAAACAACTCTATTTTAAGATTGAAACTTTCTATGAAGTTATCTGCTTTCTCCCTTCCATTTTCCATTTCACAAGCCTGTACTGCAGTTCTGGCTTATGTCTTCTACCCCCAGGAAGCAACCTGCCAGACCATTGTGAGGATGAGACATTCCTCCAGGCTGGATTTACTCCTTGCTTTCTTTTACCTCAAACCATTTCCTAAACTAGAATGTTCTTGTTGAAAGTTTAGCTTTAATGCATGAGCTCAGCTATTTACCTCAGGGATTCAAATCAGGAATTTTAATCAAGCTGATTAAATCAGATTCCATTTAGGAAGAGCACTGGATCTTATTTCATACTCCTGAATTTAACCATGACAGCTTAAGACATACTGGCTTCATGCGCCCATACTTTCTCTCTGCTTTGTCCTTTGTTTTCTTCTTATGCTTCTGGTAGCAAGGGAAGCATGACTATGTTACTCTAAATCACAGTCCTGTCTTTTTAAATTGTTGAGGAATTTTTGTGTACAGTATGAGACTGGGAAAGCCTAGGAATGGATGCATAACTCCCCTGCTGTTCCCTTTCTGGGGGACCACAGTGACTTACACTGATGCAGATGAACGACCACTGCTTGATGCTCAGAAACATTTGAGTTATATTTATTTAAAGAGAATAAAACTAAGGATATCAATAGTTCTCTCAGGAAAAAAGACTGTAACTACTAATAAATAACTGATACAATAAATAATAAATATATATTAAATATCATTAAGGCATACACATAAAGCCACACACGGTTAGTGGAAGTTCTGTACCAGACCAAGGGTAAGTGACATGTGGACATTCATAGAGAAAACAAAATAATTTGCAGATGTCTATGGGTGATAGATCATGGTTAGGATATAACCAGGGCAGCTACTTCTGTGTCCTTCATGTACAAGAGAGTATGGCAACTACCACCTCAGCGTGCAGTATCTGAAGCTACTGAAACAACTTCTCAGCTGTATCTGGACTTTACAGAACAACCTCAAAGCACCAGGAGGCAGACACCAGAAGGTTTCCTACCCAGTGTGAAAGGAGAAAGGGGATTTTAACCTCTGGAACCATGGAATGGCAAATTCTGAAAGCACAGCAGTTGCTAATACTAGTTACTAGTGCTTTCTTTACTGAATAAATGAATAATGGTCAAAGAAAAGCAGGAGAGAAAGCAACATTCCTAGCTCAATGGATGTGCTGTGTCTGTTTCAGAGAGTCATTATGCTGGACTTCCTCATCCCACAGAAATGTGACTTGGAAACTTTACCAAATCTCCTCATTGGAGCACTTTTTGGAAATGATGTTTCAACTGGGCACAGCAAATAAAGAAGGAATGAGGAAGCTCTCAATGGCAGCTCTTTAGCTGAGATAGCTTTTACTGGATTTCACCAGTTTCACTGGCTCAGAAACATGAGGTACAGTTTTCTATCTGCTAGAAGCAGACTTTTTGTGATCAAGTAATTTTCATTTCACATGCTAAGTGTAAGGTGCAAGATGCAGGTTACAGGTGGCTTTAACCTGTATACTGTATAAAGGGGTATACTTTTGATGTGTTTTTAGTTTAGGGACCAAACTGCATCTGTTCCTACTTAATCCATCTGTAGATTAAACACTTCTCTCAAATACCTGTGAATGGTAGCTTTTAGGACTTAGGATTTGTGCATGAAAATAATATTTGCACCTGGAATGGAGGACTAAAGTCTGGCTTAGGTAACACTTAACCAAACACAAAAATCATAGTATAAGCATAGTTAAAACGTCCAAGACATTAATTATTTTGGCTGCTGTGTGACATCTGAGGGCACTGTTAGCCCTCACTGTCCCTGCCTAGCCTGCCTTGGGGCATGATTCTGATTGCCCAGGACCTCATTTGAGCTCTTTCCTGAGCTATTTCACAGGTGGTTATTTTGAATTGTTATGATTTCATGGGGTGATCCCTGACCTGTCTGAAGTCATCCACCTGCATTTATTGGAAGATCACTAGACCATCAATGGGACCTTTCTGTCATAGCCCAATCCTTCTCAGGTGCCACAGGCTGGTTCCCCCTCATCAAGGGCATGGCCAGTAATGGGATTGCCTGCAGGTCTTGGCTTGTCCCCCATTCTCTGCTCCCAAAAGGTCTCCCTTTTTACTGACCCAAAGCCAGATGGCTTCACAGAGTTTTCCGTGCTTTCTGATATTATCTATCTGCATATTGGGTTCGCACAGCCAGGTTTTGGTAGCGGGGGGACACAGGGGTGGTTTCTGTGAGAAGCTGCCAGAAAGTTCCTCCATGTCTGACAGAGTCAATGCAAGCCAGCTCCAGGACAGACTTGCTGCTGGCCAAGGCCAAGCCAGTCAGCAGCAGCAGTAGCACCTTGGTGATAGCATATTTAGGAAAGAAAAAAAAAAGGTTGTTGTGAAGAAGAAATTGTAGACAGAGAAGAGTGAGAATATGTGAGAGGGACAACTCTACATGCACCAAGACCAGTGGAGAAGAAGTGGAGGAGGTGCTCCAGGTGCTGGAGCTGAGATTGCCCTGCTGCCCGTGGTGCAGACCATGGTGAAGCAGCTGTGCCCTGCAGCCCATGGAGGTAAACAGAGGTGCAGAGATCCACCTGCAGCCCCTGGAGAACACCCATGCTCGAGCAGGTGGATGCCTGAGAGGAGGCTATGAACCTGTGGGAGGCCTGTGCTGGAGCAGGGTCCTGGCAGGGACCTGCAGACCCATGGAAAGGGACCCATGCTGAACCAGTTCATAAAGAACTGTATCCCTTGGGAGAACTGTATCCACATGGGAACAGGGGAAGGACTTCCCTCCCTGAGCACCAGCAGAAACAGCCTATGATCAACTGACCATAACTCCCATTCTCTGTCTCCCTGTGCAGTTGGAGTGATGGAGGCAGAGCCTGGATAGAAGGGAGGGATTGGGGGGAAGGTGTTTTTAAGATTTGTTATACTTCTTTTTATCCTGCACTGATTTTCATTGGTAATAAATTGAATTAATTTCCCCAGGTGAAGTCTGTTTTGCCCATGACAGTAACTGGTGAGTGTTCTCTCCTTCTTAACCTGGCTCATGAGTCTTTTGCTATATTTTCTCTCCCCTGTTCAGTTCTGGAGGCAGGTGGTGGAGTGGCTTTGGTGGGTACCTGGAATCCAGCCAAGGTCAAACCACCATAATCAGTCTCCAGTAAACTGAGTGGGCATCATGTTGAGATTTCAGTAAGATGGTTGTCATGGTTATGAATGGAAAAACATAAATTTTTATTTTGATTCTACGTGGCTCATTGATACTGGTATCTTTTTAATTCAAGATGAAAACAGAAATTAATGCAGAGTGGGATCCCAAAAGCTGATTGTGAATTTAAAACACATAATTTCATATTAAACACAGAGTCTGCATCTATAGAACTATTTGAGCATGTTTTCCAAGCACAGGAGTATGTTTCCTTGTTATGACTGTACTGCAGTATCCTTTATAAGTCTGAAACCAGCTTCAAAGTATTTCAGCCTTAGAAATTCTGCACACACTTGGTGTGCAACTTTTGAAGGCCCTTCCCTGCTCTCAGCTAAGGTTAAAATGCAACCAAGAAACAGCTCTTGTGTAAGAAAAGAGACCAAATAACAAGTGTACTTCAAAGGAAATTTGAAAAATAATCATTCTGTAATCTCTCTAGCAACATTCACATGAACACTGAGAAAAATCCTTTCAGATTTTTCTTTCAGCACACTCAACAACATGGTTAAATATGGGATTGCCAAAACTAAATGAAGGAATCTTGATGGCACTTATCTCACAAGGAACAGCTTGAAATTCACAGCACCTGGAGGCTGTTGTTTTCACGCTGTTTTGTAAATGACACCATGGGAAAGTAGTAAGCAATCTTTTAGAAATGGAACTGTAGTAACAAACTATTTGGAATTAATTTGAAAAACTGTTACCAGCAGTAGGTGACTGGTCAATCAGTGGGTTTTCTTCATAATCATAGAACTTGAGATATACCTGTGCTGCAGTTACAACACAAAATGCTCTCCAACGGCTTAATACACTAGGTAGTGCTAGAAATTTAGAGCTGGGATCAACCTAGCAATAACCCAACTACAGGGTAACTGTGGTTGCTTTTTTGACAGATCAGTTACCCAGTCTGGTGTTGCCTTGGTCTGCTTATTACCTGCCCCTAAACTGCTGGATTTAAATTCTACTTCTCTGTCAAAATCATTTTGTCGCTGCAGTCCTTACTGTCCTTGGCCTAAATTTGGCCCCCAAATGTACAAGTGCAACTCAACAATACATTAGCTGAAATCAATTAAGTCTCTCTCAATTTATAACAACTGAAAGCTGAATTTGACCAATAAACTCTGCTGACCCTCTAAAGGCCTGTATTAAATGCAGTGCTTCTGTTCTAGTTTGAGCCAGAAGAGAATTTAGCTATGTATCAGAAAATCAATTAAGTGAAGCTTTCAAATAATAGGAGCTAGCCTCTTATCTTGACAAGCACATGGAAACATCTATCAACTCTATTATAATAATAATAAGGAAAAAGTATAAAAGTGGGTATGAAGCTACATTTGTTTTACGTGTACACTGTTATTTTGGGAATAGAGAGGAATATCTACATAAAATCACATTCTTCTAAACAAATTATTTTATCTCCAGGAACTATCATATGAAAAAGTTCCACATTATGATGTGTCTCTCTGGTGTGATAGCTTTGATAGATATTCTGGATTAATTAGACCACTTCGAGCCCTTTTTGCTGAATGATTAATATACAACGGAGGAATATTTAGATGTCTGAAATTAGACAGATAACAATAGGAATATGTAGGCCTGAGAAGGACAGGTATGTTTCCATTTTGAAGGTGTCAAACACCTTGTCAGAGGCAAATGTCTCAGGATAAGGGGAAAGTTAGGGAGTATACAAGTCTGCTCAGATTTTAATCAGGAGTATCTGTAGGGAAGTGTATAGACATCAAATGCAATATCAGCATCAGAACCTCCAAATATCCCACACCATCACTCAAAAGCTGTTACCTTATTCAGTAAAGCCCATTGCAATACTTATTTGTCTTTCAGCTAGCAGCTTCCACCTTTAACTCAAATGCTAATTGTTTCATAATGAAGCTCACATATTTTCTTACTGAGAGTAAAAGAGGAAGTGTTTTTACTTTGAAGGGTAAGTCACAATAATACTTTAGTTGATTGAATAGTGTTTCAGGAAGGGGTTGAGAAAGCTTTGAGAGGCTTTTGCTACAGTGATGATATTAGATTTATTGTGTTCTTCTGACTGCAGTGATATAATCAGATGGGTCTTTATTGTAGTTAGATAGGTCTCTATTATACAGAGATAAAAGCAAACCTCAAAATCAATTAAATAAAGTTTTTTGCTTTAGCTGAAGCATTTTTCTAAAGTCAGTGCTCTTTATATAAGCTACCTGCCTGGAGTTCTGCTTCTCCAAACAGCTGTTTACAACAAAACAACTGAGTCTGGGGGTCCAGACAATGAGGATGGTGTAGGACAAAGAGGTTCACTTGTATGGCTTAGGTTCTGGGCAAAGGTCCTGTGGTGGAAGTTAAAGATAGTGTCATTTCTGTAGAGAAAGGCTGCCAGCTGAAGCATTGATATCCAGTGATTTATTCTTTTCCTCTTCTCTCCTGCCAGGATTACAGTCTCAGCTGATGAATTGATGATTATATACATGACTAGTTCTTCATATTCACTTTTCTTCTATGGCCTATTTATGTATGTGATTAAGTCACAGGGAAAGTTTCCACTTCAGGTGGTTTTTTTGGGGTTTTTAAAAAAAATTATATATAGCATAAAGGTCAGCAGTTAGATGTGCCAAGTCAGAGCAAGGTTCCTCTCTCTTTTTTTTTTCTTTTAACTGAAGTGATACAGCAAAGCTGACGAGTAGAGGAAGAATATTTTCTTCCAGCATAGCCAGTCACATCAGATTGTAAAGCATGTGAAATAGAAAATTGTTATAAAAATGAGTAAACAGACACTGTGATTTTAGCATACATTTCTCAAATTAAAACAGCGGGTGAAATTCGTACAATGTGCCTTCCATACTGTGAAATAGCAAAACAACACATTCCAACTGTAAGGACTTTCAGGGTGGTAGCCTGTATAATGTATTCAAAGGATCTCACTGCTGATTCAGAAAACCTTGAGCGATCAAGATCTTCATCTCTCCCTTCTGGTTGTGTTTTAACACTTTCTAAGAACAAATTACTTACTAACAAGATTTGTGAAAAAGAGGGAGAAGAATGTATGGCACACCTGGAGACCAGTCCTAGATATGAAGTCTGGGCCATTTGACAGATGGAACTGGGGGCGCTTTTTTTTTTTTTTTTTGTTGGGTTTTTTTGGTTCCAAAAAAAAAAAAAAAAAACCACCACCAAACCCCAAAACAAAACAAGAAAAAAAAACAACCAAAAAACCCCACAAAAAATGATGTTTAAATTCTCAGTTCTCAGACAAACAAAGTCACGGAAATCAGGTATCTGCTCTCCTGCAAGCAGATCTTCTGTTCAGAACACAGCTCTCATGGCCCTCAGTAGTTATAAAGTACTTTGTTCTTCTTCAGATCAGAGCCTGGTAGTGGAGAAAATCAGTTTGCAAACAGGTATTTAACAGACTCTGTGCATTGATCATTTTTATTGGGAAAAATATTTGGCTCAGTGGTATATTGAGTGTCACAGAGAATATTCAGTGCAGAGGGATAATCTTGCTTTTATCTCTCAGCTATGCAACTCCTTGCTGCTCGTTTACTTTCTTATCACATTGTCCCACACACCTCCAGCATCTGTTCTGGTTTTGCATCTCAGTTTCTGCTTTTTCTATTTACTCTAAAATAACCTGCTTCTTTTTCCATCTCTCTGTTTCCTGGGTCTTTTTAGAGAAGTCACTGAGTTGTTCTGCCACTGTAGCAGGTATTATGCCATGGCAGATGCAATTCCAGGGAAAGTCCTGTTTGTCCCTCAGGCTTTGTAGAGCTCTGAGCAGAGAAGATAGAGTTTTATAGGTTTAGCTATCAAACCACTGAGCACATACAAATGGAAACATTCAGGGCCTATCAACGAGTTTGAGTGGATATTCAGAACAAAAAAAACCCCATTATTGGAGATGATCTGTGTGAAGCTCCTGCTCAAAAGCAACAGAGGAGCCCTAGCAAATATCTTTAAAGAGCTCTACAGTGGTGGTTCCTCCATATTGTTTAATTTCTGATGGAATCACTCATTTTCTTCTGAAAAACAAGAATGAGAAATGCTTCAATCTAAACAGGTAAAAGTTGGAAGACATGTAAGCAATTGTAAGAAAATCTTATTGTAGAAAGGGTAGAAAAAATACTTCAGTCCTGGCTTTGCAGAGAGGAAAATCTCCAGAGCAATACATTTTTACATTTTCACATTTTCAGATTTCTGTAAGTTCTTCTTTTTTTTCCCTCTGTATTATTTTAGTATTTGTTGAATGTTAAGAAAACAGAATGGGAGGAATAACTGCCACCCAGTTCGCATGTGAACAGATGCATTTCATATAAAAATAAATGTATCTGTGCCAATGTACATATGTGCACATATCTATACATTCAGTGCAATTTCTGTAGCAAGGTGTAGGTGGGATAGGGTTCTGCATTCAACAGCCTTACCAGATGTAAATTCATTTTTATTACCCATGTCTACAGTCTTTTTAATGAAGTCAGTGTATCTCTTGCAACAGATGAAAGTCAAATATGATACTCAGGAGTCTCCTTCTCTGCTTACAGTTAAGCATTCCAACGTGAAGCAATCTCCAAAACACTGTCATACGCAGTAGTCTCCTTCTTTGAAGCTAGCTTAGATGTTTTACTCCTAATTGGACATTAGAACATTAAGAATATTTTGCGTTTTAAGTATTCTCATCAATATGTTCACTCTCTGTTAAGAAAATAATGTTTGTAAATTTACAATACTGTATCAGCCTGAAAAGTGCTAAAGTACTTGCTTTTGACAAAGAGAAGAGAAACACCTGAAATGTCCAGATAATAGTATTTTTTTTTTTCCATCTTTATGCAACAGTTCCAGCAGTTCTGTTGTTGCTGTTGTTTTCTTAGAGGATATCGATAAACAGAACAAGAAATTTAATTGTGTTTGTGGTATTTAGTGCAGTTCTACATAGTCATATTTTCTAGTTTTTTCTGTGATGAAGTATTTGCCTGTGAATTCAAAGCAGGTCTCAGTTTCATGGTTGTCTGTGATTTGCAAGATCTCTCTTTGAATTAATGGTCAGTTTAAAATCTCTTCTCATCTCTTACTCAGCCTGAGCCAGAAAATTTCACCTGGTGCAAAGTACTGTGTTCCAAGATGAAAACCACAACCTTCTGTGCCAAATTTGATTTAAATTAAGTAAAAAACTGCTTATATACTAATGCTGACCAATCATGGTTGTTTCAATTGTGTGTATGGGTCAGCAGCTTTTCATTTCTGCCAGGTTCCCATTAGAATTTCTGAAAGGTAATTCTGCCTTCTCTGATGAGCCCTCAGAAAACTTGATTGATGGAGATACAGATGTCTTGAAACTAATGGATGAAGTAAAACTACGATTTCATTCCAAGATTTGTTTGAGAATTTGTTTTGTTTTCCAACGTACTTGTCCTCCTTGTAAAATTACATCAACTGGATTGTGATTCCTATGTTAAGTTTTAATATGTGGAACTGCAGTGCAAATTTTGTTTTCCAAATATCTTGGAGGTAATTAATGGTTATTAGCTTTTCCCAGTGGAAAATAATTTTTTAAAAAAAATAATAAAAGTATTTCTAGTGGTCTTCCGTTACTTAAGCAGACTACCAAAGTTCTCTGTGCTCCATTAGTTGAGATTTAATTATTTTTGTCCTTCTGTAAGTCAGTATTTCTTTGATTTTTAAATGAGTGAGTAACAAGGTGGCTTGTGCTTGGTTTATGCTCTCCCCCAGTACCTTTGCAGATGTACCATGTGAGCCAGCAGGACAGCACCTCAATCTATACTGAAAATGAATGAAATTTGCAAATTCTTTCTTTGTTCTGAAGTAATACTCAGACAATGCTCCTAGACAGATACAAAGCAAATATTTCGTCTTCGTTTTTTACTACATAATAGAAATATTTTGGGGGAAACAAGTACTTTTTACATTTTCTATCACTTTTTAATCTCAAACATTATAAAACTGTTTTGGTCCACCACGTCCTTTAAAAAACACAAACTTTGTTTATGAATATTCTGTATTTAGTCACTGGCTTTGTTTCCAGATGACACAGGTGGTTTGAAAAGATTGAAGTAATTTCTCAGAGCAGAAGAAACATTATTCTGCTGATCTAAGTCACACACATTTGCTACAAGACACAAAGAACAGTTGAAAACAAACTCTTCAACCTACTCGTGGTAGGAAATCAAGAGAATATAGAAAAGAGTTTGAATTTTGTATTTTGAGAGCATGTGCTTGCACAATCAAAACACTAAGGGCAGCTTGTTGTTGATAGGCTGGTCATAATCCATATTCTCCAAACCTCATGTTCTAGTTTATCATGTCTCAGCTTGGAAGAAATAGGAGAAATTTAAGAGTTTGTGGTCGCACCTGGGGAAGAGTGGGGGAAAAAGAAGAGAGAACAATTCTGTAAGGAACTAAACTCTTGTTCACCATGAACAGTTCTTCAAGCAGCTGGAATCTCAGGTGAAATGTTGCTTCTTTTCTAGTGCTTCCTCCCTCTATGTAAGAAATGTTTTGTAGGTTGTTACTATACTTCATATTAGAATGTGGTTTTGCTGGATTTTTTCTGCAGGAACTTCTCTCAAAAGACCACCAGACCATCAAAAACCATCTGAGGTAAAATAATTTAATATGAGAGGATGCAATAAATTTTAGGGGCTGTGGATTCCATCTGGACACATGTTATGAGAATCCTGTAAACATTAGGATTTCATGAGTATACCGGCCCACATGATTATAAAAGCTGCATCAAGCCAGTAACAAACCATGCACAATGTAGTCTGATATCTTAGAAATGCAGATTTATAATGTGAAATCTCTTTAATTGTAACAACAGCAATTTTTGTTTGTTTTGTAAATGGCTGTTACTGTTCCTTGTAAATGTCATCTTCATTATTGGGCTTTTAAAAATTTGCTCAAAGAAGGGAAAAACGTGCAACAGATGATTGTTCTTTGGAACTTCTTGAACAAAATCTTGGATCCTTGGATGTTATCATCCTGTTCTAGATTTTATCATTCTACTGGAGCTGAAAATGTGTGTGTTTAACATAGTGTAGCAGTCATAGGATCACTTAAATTTTGAAAGTGAAAAAAATTCTGCATTATCAATAGAATATTACACTTCTTTTTAGGAGGGGGAGGGGTGTGAGTGGCCCATAATAACTGCTTAACTGCTGGCTAAGTGTCCAAATAGCATATTTAGTAATTTTCCTTTCTCCATTTGTATTAGTTACTTGATAGATTTTGGTAGGCTTCTTGATGTTCCTAAATCAGTTTTAGAAATGCCAAGAAAATAAAATAAAACTGAACTCCCAAACTTCTAATCAAGGTATATTCAATTTTAAAGAATAAAAAATGGTTTTAATATGTGTAATGGTTGGGCTTTTATCAAAACACCTATATTTTTACTTCTTGACTGGCTTATAAGTTAAAATATCTATTGGTGAAAAAAAATTTCTTAGTAGCAGCCACAGCTATGCAGTAAATGCAGACAAAATTATGCAAAGGAGATAATCTTAAGACTCTTCTTCTAACAGTGTTTTTAAACCCCTGTAGTCATGACAAGAAGTAAAATCAGTGTCATTTAATTTAGGGAACACCTGCATCCCTCTTCAGTTATCTGAATTTTCTTCTTGAGTAAGACTTTTTTTGACCTATTGGATAGAGAGAATCACTAATTTGGATGAAAGACATGGGTTTTAGAAGTCAAAGATTTTAACATTGTATTGTGACTGCTAATATGAGGTTTTGATTTGCACTGCAGGGACAATAATCACACTCTTCATAGTGCTACTAATAAAGAGATACCCATATAGAATAGAGAAACCCATTTCAAGCCAGGAAATTTATGGACCATGATGTGGAGACATACAACCAAACTAAGTCTATTTCAAAATTAAGCGGTTACGCTGAATGAGCAAAAGGTTTTCTTTCCAGGCTGGATACACCTCTTAAAACTTTTGCTTTTGTCACGAAGTACAACTTTTAGTTGATCTCAGGGTTTGTTTCATTTTCTCATTGATCTTGCCTTTTGTTGACTTTGGTATGTGAAGCATCCAATCAATCATGAGCATCTGTCCAGCTGAGTCATGTGCTCTGAGATGGCACATTGGCTACGTGTGTCAGCCCTGGTCAGGTCTGATTTTTGGCAGACTCTGCAGTTAGGCGGAAGTGAGTGAGCTACCTCATCTTATCATGGTTCCTACAGGAGGAAAGGGAAGGTGCTGTGATCACTGAGGCATGCAGGTGAAAGGCAAATTCCATAAATGGCACAGAAAGTGGCTGTAGTCTGCTTGTGTTTAAATGTGATGGCCTGACATTTGTTCTTTGCTGACCCCTGCAGATTGCCTCCAGTTTTGAACCACTGGATTTCTGATGTTGCACACCTCCTGTCCAGCATATATGAGCTCATTTAATCTTGAGAGAAAATATTTAAGCTCTTTTTTTGCCAGAAACAATAACCTTGACATTTTGCCTTTTACCCTTCAAGTCGAATAGTGATGTTGATTTGTGTTGCAAAAGTAAATTAGATTGTTATGAACTTAAATCAGAATTGCAACAGTTCAGGGCTGAAGCAGGTTTGTATAAATTACTGGGAATTCTGGCATGAAGGGAAAGTGCAGTGTAGAAGGTGGGAAAACTCACTTATCCCATCTCTAATTAAATAATGACTACAGGAAAAAAATTATAACAATGCATTAAAACCAGTTCTATCAGTTTTAGCATTTCTGTGTCAACACCTTGAGTGTTCACATAGTGATCCAGGGGGATCCAATTTTCTTTAACTAAGGTGATCGTAGGGTTGTTTCCATGGTATTGTTATTTGAATTTGCTCACTTGTGCTTCTTTGAAGCTGTGGAATTGGCTTATCCCTGGTATTTGAACAAATTTTGGGTTGTCATGCAGCAATAAAAAGCAAAATGCTGTGACTGTAAACATTTTAATTGACATTTTCATCTCCATTAAAAGCTGTTTTCTCATTACACTAGTCTAAATCTTTAGCATCTCCAAGCTTTGCTTCCATTTTGATCATTTAACTGAGAATGACATTTTCCCACAGGTATCTTCTGTCCTACTACATATGTATTTTATTTTGGTTTTGCTTCTACATTTGGGAAAATTTCAGGAAGTGTTGAGTTGAAAGGTACAGATTCCTTTTATTAGAATTCCATGACAAAACTCTCACGTCCAACTAGATTAAGATTTAAGCTCAGCCTTATGCCACTCCACTGAATACACGTTCTTCTTGACCCTGGGACCAATTAACCCAGCTCACAAGGGTGAGTGGTCAGGGTAGTGACAGATGCTGCATGGTGAGCTCGTGTGTGTGAATTGTTCACCTCTCTTGTACACTCTGTTATTAATATTATTGTCATCGTTAATTTCTTATCTCATTTTTTTTTAGTAAATTTTTTCCTATCTCAACTGGTAACATTTAACTTTTGTGTCTCCAATTCTCCACTCCAGCCCTTTGCAGAGGGCCAGGGAGGGGGAAGAGGAAGTTAATGAGCAGTGTATGGTTTGGAGTGTTTTCAGGGGAACACTAAATTGGGGAAGAACTCTACATTGGGGAATACCATTCCTAAACCATGACAGTTTAATATTTTGTTTTGGGAATATCTTCTGTGTCTTGGTACAAAGCCTTTGTTTATTTAGTAAGATGCTGCAAAAAACACCAAGTCTTTCTTTTGAGGACTGGCTACTGCTTTGTACTTGCTTCGTACTTGCTTCATCTTGTGCTGGGGTATGTTAAATTTATTTTGTCACCTATTGCTTTTTGTCTCATGTTCTATTCAAATAAGACTGGTGGATTTTCTGAAGAACGCTTATTTTAGAATAGAATAGAACATAATAGAATATTTTAAGTTGTGAGTGATCTATAACACTCATTTAGTTCAACTGCCTGACCACTTCAGGCCTGATCAAAAGTTAAAGCATATTATTAAGAGCATTGTCCAAATGCCTCCTCAACACTGACAGGCTTGGGGCATCAACCACCTCTCTAGGAAGTGTGCTCCTCTGGTTGACCACACTCTCAGTAAAATAAAAATGCTTCCTTTTGTCCAGTATTAACCTCCCCTGGCACAGCTTTGAACCTTTCCCGTGTCTATCACTGGATACCAGGGAGAAGAGCTCAGCACCTTCCTCTACCCTTCCCCTCCTCAGGAACCTGTAGAGAACAATGAGTTCGCCACTCATTCTCCTCCTCCTCAAACTACACAAACCCAAAATCCTTAGCTGCTCCTCAGAAGACATTCCTTCTCTCCCTTTCATCAGTTTTGTTGTCCTCCTTAAAATGTGGGGCCATTTTCTATTAGATTTCTTTGATATCCAGTTTTTGGGCTTAGATGTTTGGGGTTTTTTTATGAAGTTATAAGCTAACACCTATCAGCTGCTTTATGACAAAGGGCTTCATAAACAGCAAAGGAAGAGCTGTCCTTGTACTGATCTGATCTCTATCTGAGTAACACTCAAGCTGACCCTTACAACCACATGCTAAGCCATGTGCTTCTGCTTTGTAGGTTGTCAAAATGGACCTGCAAGGCAGAAGTGTTTCAGGAATGTATCTGTGCACTCCTCAAAGCAGAGTTATTTGCTAGGGGAAAAAATGTCATATCTGGAGTTTGCGAGCCCCTTTTAAGAAACACCTCATTCCTCTACAAGATTAAGTGAAAGTATTCCATTAAGCCTTTGAAACTTGATGACTTGTTTGGAAATGTATTTTCTGAAAAGTTAGTCTTACTGAGAAGACAGTTTCTGTGGTATTGTGGGGTTTTTTATTAGTTTACAGTTCTGGATCCCTTTCTTAATAATGATTTTCTGAAAATGTTCCTTCTTATTGCTGAAGACTAAATGAAAGTGAATTTCAAAGAAACACCTTAAATGCTACTATTTTCTTTTCCTGCCATTCTTCTCAGTTGTGTTGCAGTCTTGTTTGTCAGTGAAAATACAAATTTAACACTGGGTTGTCCCATATAAGAGACCTTGTGAATGTAAATGTACTGCCTTTCCTGTTAAAGTGATCTACTGTCACTTGCCATCAAATTCATTCTCTTACAGGGCATGCACAGTAAATGTAGTTTCTTTCCTTTCCCTGAGAGTTTGGTCTGGGTTTTACTTGTTGTCTTTAATCAGGCCATTTGTCCTGTTTTACTCAACCTCTTCTTGCTCAGTGCAAAATTTCTTTCATAATCAGTCTTTTAAATTTCTATGGCATGAACTCCCCATGAACTCCACAAGTTGCCTCAAGCATTTTGAACAATCAGCTGTGATACATTGGTGCAGTAGGCAGTGAAGAAAAATAATTGAGGCTTGATCAAATACTACCCTGTTTCATCAAGGCCATTATTTGTTATAGGGAGTTTGCCATAAGTGTGTTGGCCCATGATTTTTTATGATTATCTCTTGGAATACAAGAAAGATGCCATATGATGTTTTCACCTGAATGTCAGCAAATACTGTTTTACTGTGAGGGTGACTGAGCAGTGGCGCTGGTTTCCCAGAAAGGAGGTAGAGTCTCCATCCTTGGAGATACTACAAAGCCACATGGTCCTGGGCAACCTGCTTGAGCAAGGGTCTGGACCAGATCACCTCCAGAGGTCCCTTCCAATCTTGACCGTTCTGTGATCTTGTAAGTTTTTGCTTTTCCACCTTTCATTTGGAAGTAGATAATAAATTTTAATTGGCTTGTTCTTCTGACTGGCATTGGGAAAATTGGATTTTGCTTCTTCCTTATTTTGAAAAAAGGCCAGTTTGTGCTCTAAACTAGCTATAAGATTCCCCCTGAAATCACTAGGAAGAAACAAGGGCCACCAGGACAGTTACCTCATCCAGAGATAGCTGTCTATAACTCTAAGAGCAGAATAACCAAATAGATTAGAGGACATGTGTAACTTCTCTTTGCCTACAATTAGGGAAGATGCTTTCCACTGTTGGCTTCTGTATGGTCCTTCTCTCTTACCTTTTTTCAGAGTGGCTCTGATCTCTTAGGAGATTTTCTGCTTTCATTAGTGTGGATACAACACTATGAGAATATAGGAAAAAAAAATACTACACATTTGGCTTGTGTGAAGTCTTGCTGTTTGGAGAGACAGGCAAGGTTGCTCTGCAAGTGCCCAGCAAACAAATGTGAACGTGTATCCATGTCTGCTCTGGAGGATTTGTTTCTAGACTCTTTCCACCCCCTTGCCCTGGCAGCATGGTGGAACAGTCCCTTAGCCTTATATTTTATATTTCTGTGTTATAGAAGGACAGAAAGACTACTAGATGGCTGAAGTTCTCATGCTCTGACTTAGTTGCTATTTATTTTGTGGTGTGATGCTGCTTTGCATAACCTGGTAAACACATACCTGTGTTGTGTACCATGCATCAAATATCTAACACTGCAGATTGAGTAATGTGCACCAGCCCATAAAAACGATCTGTAGTCATGGGTATTTAAACTTTGCCTGAATAGTTCCCTCTCCTTGAATACACAGCTTGAACTTTTCCCACCTGGGTGGCACAAAATGGGCTTTCACAGGTAGTGGTAAATAAAGCAGGCCTTACAGTGCACCTCCATGTAGTTAAAACTGTCCTTCTGCTCTGTTCCCACCCCTCACAAATGGGGCTGTCGAGGATGGCAGCTCAAGAATTGGGCTCCTGTGTGCAAGGCCTCCAGGCTGTCTCCTCACTGTGGGAGAGTGGTTTAACTTGCTGGTATGGAGAGCCTGGTGGGTACCTGGATGCAAGACCTATAACATTTTCTTTTGCCTGAATGGTGGCCCAAGCACATTACCAGTGGCAGCTCCCTGGGGATCAGTATTGGGAGTGGTGGGGGCTCCCCAGGTGGGTGACAGCAGAGAAGCAGGCAGGACCTGTCCCATCTCTCCAGACGGGAACCGGGCTACTGGAGGCACTGGGGCAGCCACAGCCCTGGCATTGGGCACCTCCCCGAGAATTGGGATGGGCCAAGACCAGCCTGGGACATGGGCCCAAGAGTGGTCTGGCTCATCAGGGCCATGCATCATGGCAGGGCAAAGTAAACCCTATATATGCATATATATATTTATTTATAAACACCAACCATTCAGTGTAATTTCACTCTCATCTGCCCCAAGGGATCTATTAACAACTACCTGTGTTGCCCTCGCCTTCAGAGGCAGGTCATAACAGGAACCACACCCCCCTCTCTGCTCCCACTGCTTGTGGGTTTGCCACAGCACCCCTCACAGGGATGATTCTAGGTGGCTGCTGTTGTTCCCTGGGGCGTGACTTTTCCATGTCCCTCCACTGCAAATGTGGATCCAAAGGCTGCTGTCTGGGTGTGTAATCACAGATGATTGTCATGTAGGAGAAAATGGTACAAGGCATGATTCACTGTTTCATGTTATAAGTAAAAATGAATGATTTTGACCTCTTTCTCTGCCTATTTTCAGCACTTTCTTTTTTCCTCCAAGTATCCCCACCACCAGGTTTGGAGGCTGTGTGTTCCCCAGACTCTCCCCATACTGGCTTGATTCCTTCACTCACTGAGATTGGGATGCTCAGAAACAGAGACTCCTCTGGTCTAGCATGATCTTTTTGCCCTATGGTCCCTCACTGACTCCTGCTCATTCCTGCATGCTCTCCGAGCTTCCAAGCGAAACAGAAGAACTTATGCACTGTATAACATGCACTAGTCATTTTCTATGGTGGCAACTGCAAAATAGATGGCTGTTCTCACTTGGTAACCTGTACCGATTTTATTATGAAGAGTTTTGCTTTAGTATACTGTCATGGGTTAGCATAGTTGGAGTTTTTAAGGAAGACTCCTTCAGACTCAGAAGTGATTTTTTTGCAAAGAGGTGCTTACAGCTTTCTCTAGACCTGACCTAACCAATCAACTGGCTAGTTTGAATATTGACAACTTCTTTAAGCCACCTAAGAAGCTTGGTACGCCTCTGTGATACACATTTAAGAACGAACAGAGCCCGGGAAGAGCTCTCCCTGACTTCCAGCTTTAGGACAGGTGACTGGGGGGGCCTAGGGCATGGCCCAGCAAGGAGAGATAAGCAAATTCCAGCTGCAAGGCCTGGGTAAGATTGACTCTTTTAGTGCTGTAAGATTTCTCCAGAACAGATGAAGCCTGCAGACATTCAATCCTCTCCTGAGTCAGAGGAAAAGGACAGACGAAGGCACGTGAAATAAACAGCACAGAGACACCAAAGTCAGTGAAGAAGGAGGAGCTGAAACCCTGAGAGAGGAGAAAGAGGAGATGCTTCTCCTGGAAGCATCTGAAATTCTGTAGTAAGGCCGTGGTGATGGACTATAATATGTCAGTGTACCCGTTGTAATTTCATGAAAGCATGGGGGGGGGGACAGAGCGTTCAAACCGCAACCATGGGTAGAAGTACCTGTGCTGCATTAAGCAGCTACTGAAGTAGCTGTGATTTAATGAGAAGTTTTAACAGAGAGAGTTGAAAGTGATGTAGACTCTCTCGCTCCCAGAGGAAGGCCTCTGTGCCTTTTCAGTTGAAGGTGATGAGGACCCTCTTGCTGCCAGGGAAGAAGGGGGCCTCTGTGCCTAGAGATAAAGATGCACCTACAGACAGGTGAAAAGAACTTTTGTTTTGAAGGAGATGAGGACCCTCTCACTACCGGAGAAAGGGAGGACCTCTGTTCCTAGAGATGAATATGCACCCACAGATGGGTAAAGAGAACTTTTGTTTCTGAACAGCTCATCCTTAAAATGGTACCCCATTAGCTAAAGATGAAACCCTCGAAAGCAGTTGTGGGGAAAGCTGCAAGTTGAGGGAAGGGACTTTCACAGGCAAGGAGAAACCATCCCGGGCGGCTGCCTTGCTGTGACACTGAGCCACAAGAGAACTGTTTAACTGTTTTTGTGTGGAGATGTCTCCATAGCATGAGCAAGAGAGACTCCTCTCCCTAAGTGGACTGAGAAAGGTTATTATAGAGATGGTAAACTGACTCTGGAAAACCTTGAGGGTTGTTTTTTTACATTGTCGGTGGGAGGAGGGAAGAAGGTGGGGGGAGGAGGAGTGTTCTGAAGGTTTAGTCTAACTTTTTTTCCTGCCTTTTAGTTCTGTTAATAAACTTCTTTATGCTTTTAAGGTTTAAGTTTTGTGCCTGCTTTGCTTTTCTCCTGGTTCTTATCTCACAGAAGGAAAATAAGTAAGTAATGGGCATTTTGAACCAAACCGCTACATATATCATGTAACAGTTCTTTAATTGTGAACAATTATTCTTTTAATTATTCTTTTTCCTTTAATTTTTAATGTATGTGTTTGGTTTTCTGATATCTATCATATGCTGCTTTCTGAAATTTTGCTATTTAATGTGTGATATTGAAACAAATAAAAAAAGATATTTTTTTATTGTCTTAAGAGTGGGTACTTGATAATTTATTGTCTCTAAGCATCTCAGTTCATGTCTTGCCTCAAAAGTTGAGTCCTTCATTGAATGGATGCAACAGTGCATTGGCCACATGGATTATGTTTTTTATTGGTGTGTCTCTCATAGGAATCATCTGTAATTTAGGTTTAATGTGTTGGGGTAATAACTCTCTTATTTTTGCTAAAAGTATTCCTAATATCTGTACTACCTGAACTTTCACTTTATCTACTTCTAACGTGATATTCTATCTTAATTTACTTGGCCTCATGGTATTGCGATTATGTTATCAGAGAGCCAAAAATTTGGTTCTGCTATTTTTCTGTCTCTTTATGTACACTTCTGAAGAGGTATTTGTTCCTTTCACACACATTGATGCCCACTGTTCATTTGCATTCTCTTTCTTGCTCTGTTCTGCTGTCCTGCCCTGTCTTTGCATCTTGTGCTAGTCTGCACTTCACAGTTCATTTATTTTTTTGCTCTTTTGCACTTCATTGATGTCACATACATGCAAAGATCTCCAAGTCACCGATTTCTTTCTCACTATGGGGGCATTTTTTCTTGTCTGCCATCTTTTGCATAATGACTTATCAGAAATTTTGAATGTGGTCCCATGTAAATGGAATTTCATGATTATAATTTTTTCCCCCCCAAATAACTATAGGTCTTTGGATTTTCTTCATGTCTTCTACTTTGTATGTCTTTCTTTGCTGAATTTTCAGTAAATTTTCATGCTTTTCTTGCTCTGCCTTCTTAAATATCTTTGTGACTGCTTTGTTTGTGTTCTCTATTAGGATGTGAGTTTGTTCACTAGCTGTGCACGTCTCTGGTTCTCTGTAGAGTTAATGGGATCTCTAAGCATTCACATTTGAGTGCCTGGATTTTTGTCCTGTTATTATTCTCTGACCAATTAGTTCAGGCTGTACAGTTTGATAATTGCAAGAACCAGTCATCATTTTGTTGTTTGCCAAATCTCTGACCCACTGTTCTGCATTGATGGTTCTTGATTTATGCAAAAAGGAGTCTTCCATGTAAAGATTTTTTAATGAATAGCAAAGCTCAGGAGCATTAAGATTTATCCCTGTCTGCTGATGTAGTGGGATGTCACCAAAGTATAAGACACCCTTCTCCCATAACAACTGTACCAATCTGCTCCTCTTGTGTTTTTTCTTTTCTCTACCTTCTAGAGCCATGACAAAATCTGTTGTTTTCCTTCTTTATTTGAGTAGCCCTATGTGTTCTCTCTTTAAATGCCTATGTGCTGGGGCACTAGACTATATTGTCCCTTAGCTTATTATTTTTGTTGTCTGTAAGATCACTTTGAATTTCCTGTAATTGTCCATAAACACAAGCAAAGATAGTCAAAACAGGTCCACGTTCACATTTTTTTCCTTCCTTCACGTGTAAGGTCTTCAACACTCTCACAAAATTGAGCATTTTATCCTTAGGAAGAACTCTACATTGTTCTGACAATGTTACTCTCACCTTTTTGTCCTCTTCATCTCTTCATTCTGTGTCTGGCCTCCAGTCACTTGTTGCTTATCCCCCTGGCTCTGTTCTGAATCTCTCACTGTTTTGTATTGTGGTATCTTTGCCCCGTCAGCTCCATGCCCCATGCTTCATCAAATCTGTCTCACCTGTCCCTTAGGACATCTTTCTGCTGGTTTGCAGGTTTGCTGCTTTTAGCCACCTTTTTGCTATTCTTCCTGACACCTCTTCTCGCCATATCACACTACTTACCCTGTTTTGTTCTTTTGTGTAGGACTCAGATACATTCCTCTTCCTTACTTGGGATCTGGCACATGTGATGAAGTTGGTGCAGCAAAAAAGGCATTGCTTTATCCCTGGAAAAAGTGGAACAGCAGTTTTACCTGTTGAACCCTCTCTGGAAGGTAACTGCTACTGTACACATGGAAAATGGGATGATTCCCCCAGCATCGGAAGGCTTGTAGCACAATCCATTTTAAATGCAAATTTGCAAAGCACATTTTCCTGATACAAAGGCCATTGCCTTGTCCTTTCATAGTTTCTGCTCCTAAATGGAACTTTTAAAGAACAGATCAGTGCTTTAAAACTGAACACCATCCCCCATGCTTTTCTGTCCCTGGTCTTTCAAAAGCGACTTATAAAAGGTTAAAGGAAAACTGTTTGGAAAAACTCAGACTGAGCCAGTAGCAAGAAAGAAAATTTTATCCTCAAAACTTAATTGGTCAAAGTCACATATGAAACAGGGCAGATTATTACAGAAGAGTGAATAAGACAGTTATAATAAAAATTTATGGCAATAAATTTATTAAAAGAAATATTCAGATTGATTTTAGTATAAAGTTAAAGTATAGGATCCATTGCTTTAGCTAGTGTTGAAAAATCATGTCAGTTGGAGGGAAGTCATTCCTTAAGGAAAGAATTTTTCCCTATTACTGAAGGAAACTATGTGAGCTGCTTGCGCACATGAAAAAAATAAAGAAGCAGTGTCAGCATCTGTATGGTTAAACTTAAGATGCTGAACCAAAGGAGTGAAAAAACTTGCCATGTCTCAAGAACCTTTTATTCTGTTTCTCTTCACTTATTTTTTTCTGAATAAAATCAATGTAACTCATAGGTACAAATCTTTCTTACGAGTTCAAAACATATTTGGGTGTAGATATACTGCAGCAGTCTAAATATGATTTTACAGGGGCCAAAAACCCTCAAGAGGAAGGGCATTTTTACGATACCTGATCATGCACCTTTGGGTAAAACAAAGCCTACTTCTAAATATAATATCACTTTAATAACTTTTATTTCCAATATATGCACCGCTGCTTATTTGTTTGCCTTCACTGTAATTGCAGACCAGGTCCAGAGGCTGTTTCACAAATACAATAAGCTATTGGGTCCTAGGGCTACTGTTTTGCTTAGTAACACCACTGCCTAAACCTAAGGGAGGTTACATCCTAAGAGAGGATACAAATTGGAGCCAGGTTCACTGTGTATGAAATGGAGTGAGAACATGGGAACATTTTCTGAGCATTGACTCTGACTGAGAAGTCACAGATAAAAAGGTGCTGCCTAAACCAGACACAATCTTGAAACTTTGTCCCCTGCACTATTCCCTCTCTTCTATTCCCCTTGAAATCTTCAGCTGTTTAAAGCAAACAGTTTACCTCTTAGATAACACCATTATATAGATTACCTGGGTTTTACACTAGTGTGCAGTCTTTACAAGTTCGTTCCAGGCTTATCCCAGGGTGGTTTGCTCTCCTTGATGTAGGGCCCATTTGATATAATCATAGAATAGAATCATAGAATGGTTTGGATTGTCTTGTTCCCACTTCCCTGTTGTGGACAGGGACACCTTCCACTAGACCAGGTTGCTCAGAGCCCCATTCACTGTGTTCTTAAATACTTCCAGAGATGGGACATCCACAACTTCAAACTTTCATCAGATGAAATTAATGGGGAATGTTTTGGGAATCGTTGCTTTCAACATTTAAAAGCCCCACGCTATGTGAAAGTAAGTGGCCTACTGCTTGCAGATATTCAATGACAAATAAGCTCTTCACTTCGGACTTTTACAAAGTCTGAAGGATAAATGACCTGAATAGGTTTTTTTATTATTTTTGTTTGCTCGTTTCTCCCCTTTGGCCCCATTTTACTTTCATTGAATATATTTGACAGGGGAAAGCCAACAGAATCTCTTTAAGGAAAGAAGTTTGTTGCATCAGGCAAAATATTTATTATGGAAAAAATGCACTCACTGCAACGTGACACTTTTTGCGTTTATGACTGGTTTGTTTTTTTTTTATTTTAGAAACTTGGTACATATGGTAGGATGATGGCAGCAGCCCATCACAGAAACAAATAATGGAAATAACATCCATGGTTTCATAGCTTTTTTTTTTTAAATGGAACCAAGTAATTTTCTACCAA
Organism: Dicrurus megarhynchus; assembly: GCA_013399195.1. Classification (NCBI taxonomy): domain Eukaryota; kingdom Metazoa; phylum Chordata; class Aves; order Passeriformes; family Dicruridae; genus Dicrurus; species Dicrurus megarhynchus. The sequence continues at coordinate 2,338,804 of VXAD01007328.1, forward strand.
ACCTTGTATTGCCTCCCTTGTGTCACACTTCAGCTGGGCTCCTGTTGCTCTTCTGTAAAAGGAGTGCCAGGCTACATGCTTGTCCCCTAAACAGTGCTGAGGCTCAGGCAGTGGCCTTTGGTAACACATAACTGCGTCCATGTCCCTGTTTGACCCGTGGCATGGTTTGGGGAGGACCACAGGCTGAGGTCTTTTCCTGGCAAGGGGTATGGATGAGGCTATTCAGCTGTGTGTTGGGAAGGGAAAGCTTAGCCATTTGAAGGTGAATCACATTGTGCCACTTGCCATCTTGGTGGCAGAGGCCAAGATCTGGTCTGAGTTACTCATATAGGTGAAGTCTAAATTGATCAACTGACTGACCTGGACAGGGAACTGTTCTTCTTGTCAGTCTGTGGAGAAATGAAGCTGGCTTCAATAGAATTGAAGCTGGACCATTATTTTCTTTAAGCTGTGACATAGATGTGGACATTCTATTTTTATGTTAGTAAACCACACGCAGTGTTGTGGAACTTCAGAAACTATCAACAGAAAAGAGCCAAGAGCTGTTCAAACAGTGTATGTCCTTCTTATATATCTCTTCATGCTTCATATATTTTTCCCATAAAACTCTCTAGTTTTAACTTGTGTGCTTTGGACTTGCATGTGTTTGTGCTTTTAATTCTGCAAAAGCTTTTAGACTCCACACCGCAATATGTGATAACTTGTACCAGGGAAGTTGCAATTAAGAACAAAACTGAAAAAAATAAAAAGATGATGAATGTGTTTAAAGACAGGAAAGATAAAATAAAAAATTCAAATGTATTATTTTATTGCAGGTCTCCTCTCCCTTTTTCCACCTAACTAATGTTTGAAAGAGGTTCTTGATAAAATACCAGTGCTGGCTGACTATTGTTATACTGTTGACACGTTATCGCAGGGTATGTTGTGATAAGTCATGACAGCTACGTTAAGCTGTATTTTTGCACCGAAAAGTCACAGACAGGTATAAAGCAGTCAGTTTGAATTCCTGATATGTTGCCAGGACTCGCCCCCTGCTCAGGCTGGTTGGCAGGGGAGGACATGGCCCTTTCAGAAGCTACTTTCCAGTAGTCAGCAAAAACCCACTGTGATTTTAATAGCAGCTCTAGAAGGTCAGGTTTCCTTGGCTAGTGTCTGCGTTGTCACTTCTGGTCTGTATCTGTGCTGACAACCACTGAGCACAAACCTGTGGAATTCACCAGAGAGCATCTTGTCTTCTCATCCAGGCTCACTGCCTGATTTCCCTATTCCCAGTACTGCATGTTCTGTTTGCTCTATATGCTTCACAAAGTCCTTCTGATAACTGCTTCTGTAGATCAACAACCCGCTTGGCTCTCTCAACCTGTCTTTGCCGTGTCTTTGCTCACAGTCTGTCTCTCTTTCAGGCTTTTCTCATTCAGAACAAAACTGATCACCAGTGGTCTCATAAACCTCTGTCTCTCTTCTAAGCACAGGGCTGCCTTCATGTCTCTTCCTGCACAGAAAACCTGCAGGTATTCAAAATGCAAAAACTGGGACAGCATTTTTAACAAGCACAAAGCATGGATCAGAGATGTCTATCCACTTCCACATGGGCAGAAAGGAGAATGGAAAATGAAGAGCAAATAGTTCTTTCTCACCATATTCAACCAAGCAGAATTGTCACTTTCATGCCAGACAGATGGAAATTAAAGACTGTAATGGTAGTTGTTAAGATCAGAGAGAACACCTGAATACGGGACTTATGCTTACTGAAATGTGGGCTGAAAATGAGAAGGATCAGCATGCAGTTTAGCTGAGGAATGATGCAAGTGGAAGAATAGAAGGATGAAACCGGGTGGGTGGTGGTGGGGATGAAGGAAAGAGAAATACTCTAAGGAGCAATAACTCACAAGCATCTATTTGGCAAAAAATGCTCTATTTGATTTTCTCCAACTATTCTAAGGATCCCATATATTTGAATGGAGTAGGACTTGTGCAGAAACAATTTCAACATTTTCCTTGATATCTTGCAAGTGATTTTGAAAACTTCCAAAAAAGAGATAACCTAGAATATTAGGTCAGGCACTAGATATGGACTAGATTTCAAGGTCTCTGATGTTTGTTTTTTAAGCTTCCAAGACTTTTATAGGTTTTGGGTCAGGTCTTCAAAATGGTCTACTACTGTGTTCGAGATCTTTTGAAAACCTGGCCATAAACCAATGTGGAAGAAGAGATTGGGAAGTGGGGAAAGTCCAGATCCACATAAAACATAAGATGCCTGTCGTAATTTTCATTGAAAATATGGCACTTGAGAAGCTTCTGACTTCTTGATCACTCCAGAATGGCTTGTGGCCCACACCAGTAAAATAGTAGAGAAGTCACTATGTAGGAAGTCATAAAACTTTCTGTAATATATTATACACAGATGTATCTCCTACTCACTGTCCTCTATAGCCTTTACTGGCTGTTATGTAGGACAAATGTTTCTTGTGCAAAAGATAATTTTAAAACCAAAAGGAGAATTGTTTACTTACAATAGTCTGCAAAAGCACAGGAAGGGCTTATTGTTTTTAGGAAGAGGCAGCAGCAAATAAAGATGTCACAGATATAAAAATAAACCTCTGCAAGACTGCATACATGGTAAATAGCCAGAATAAACTCTTTTTTGGGCATTCACAGTCAAATTATGTCATGCATGTTAAATCCCCTTTTCCTCACTTGGAATCAAAGCAAAAATTCAAGATGTCAAAGTAGAACTACTTTTTGAGGGCCTAATTCAAGGCTACCCTATGACAATGGATCTGTTTTTGTGCTTTCAGTCTAGATGCTTATGCCACCTTATTTCTACAAACCAGCACAACTTTCGTCCTTGACACCTAATTTAAAGCAAAGAGAATTGAGTAGCTTCTGTAACACCAAAATCCCCAAATGTGTTATTGGTCAGAGGAGTCATAACCTATAAATACAACCAGCTGTGCACATCACATACATTTTCTGTTCCTGATTCAGTGTGGGAAATCCCAGCAAACTTGCTGGAGTTCTCTGTGGGTGGATTCTGCACACTCTCGTTGGGCCCTATCTGAAGCCAGGGTTTGCTAATGGTAAAATTAGGTAAGAACAGTGACACATAAATATAGGGCAGTACAGAGGAACAAGCTGTGAAAATGTAGTTAATTCCTCTTTTGTAGCTGTTCTGGCAGAATACAACCATACAGACTAAATCTGCTTGTAAGGGATCTAGAGCAGTGATTTTCAAACTTCTTCAGTGAGAGTAAAAATCCTGGTATGGAGTAGGACCCCTATATAATAAGCTGATTAGCTTTTCCTAATTATCTTTAGGCCTCTGCAGACCAGGGATGCTTCAGATCACAGAGGGCAGAAATTTCTTAAGCAGAGACATTTCTCTTCTGTATTTTTGCAACCTGTTCCACAGAGCATCAATCCACTGGCCCTTCTCATATGATCACTCACAAAATAAAAACAAGCCTTCCTGAAATAAACCAGGGGCAATTTGCATGACAGCAATTATTTCTAAATTTTAATTATCCTCACAGAATTGACTTGTCTTTGTTAGAGAATGACAGAGAGATGTGTAAGTCAAGTGGGTCTTGTACATCCTCACGAAATTCTCTTCTGCCTTACGGACAAAATTGCCCATTGGCTTCACAGTGGGTTTGTGTCGTGTCATTCCTTTAGAAACATTAAGAATGTGGATGCAACAGGAGAGAAACAGAAGCAGGTCCTGAAAAGTGGATTTCTCTGTGGATTGTTGCAGTTGGATGAAGGTATATAGATATAAGGATCACAGCATTGTAGTTGTCAGCTCAGTTTTCTCTGTCTTGTAGTTTGGCAGGGTAAATCCTTGATAACCTCGGCAGTCTTCTAAGGTAGCCCCTTGTAAGAGTAGTTGATGGTTTCAATGTAAGGCAGTCTTTGTAGCACATCTGGACCTGCTCTGGCACCTCAGTGGTCATGATGTTCTCTGTTGGATCATCATAAAAGGTCTAGGCATTTTCTGCTCACATTTTAAAGGATTTTGTATAGGGAGGACAATGTGGAGGTATTTATTTTATGAAGCAGCTGTGTTCCATTAGTTTTGTTGTGTGTGGTAGACTGTTCTGAGATGTAAAAAACTGAAAATATTGAAAGATAATTGGTAATTTCCCATGTCCCTTTAAATAACCTACCCAGAAATTCACCAGAATTTTCTGCAAAATTTCTGGGGCTGGGAAAATACCCAAATATTTCTTTCATTTTGCAATGCATGAAAAAACAGTTAACTTAAATATAAAGAAAAACTACTTCTCATTTAAATGACACATCCTTTATCTACACCACTGTTTTCAAGGTTATATGTATGCTTGGTGAGACATGAAACTGCAATGTATTGTCACATAAGGCTTATAAACTACCATGTTTTTTTGCTGTATTTGTACAAATTTGTCATAAAGTTGGCAGGTTCAGGAAGCTTTGGGCCTCAGCACAGCTGCTGATGGGGAGAAGCAAGACAGAGAAAGGGAGGGAAGGACTTGTGATGGTTGAAGCTTGGGAAGGAGGAAGGAATCTGACAGTCTGGAAGGCAAGGGGAAGTGAGAAGGCAGTGACAGAGGCTGTAATGGGAGAAGGCAGGAAATGGAGGAGGACTGAGAAAGGAGTGTAATAATTTGTGAGGGGTGTCAGGAAATGAAGGAAGAACAGATGAGAGAATGCAAATGAGAGAGAGAAGACAGCAACACCACTCGGGCTCAGCTGCAGAGAGGTTGAAACTGACACGTACGTTTAATATAATCCTCTATTTGTCTCTGGCTTTGAGAGTAGGGGTATCTGGAATGTGGGTTATGGAATGATTTGGAGTGTGTCTTTCTATGTGGCAATTGCCATCTCTTGTGTAGCAGCTGGTTTGAGCCCTGCAGCCCAGACAGAATGAGCTATGCAAATTGATGAGAAATGAAGGAACTACTCCTCCTCTCTATCTGTCTCACACCCTCTCTGGATCATCTAGCCAAAGTACTGACATCCTGTTGGGGGCTTCAGCATCTTGCCAAGAATACCTAGGAAGCAGAAGGGCACTGGAATCATAAATTTGCAAAGCAGAACCTGTGGTGGTATGCATAAAATCGACATTCCACAGAGAGCTCTATAAACTGAAATTCACCATTTTGTTTCCTATTAGAGAAAGTACGTATGGCTTAAAAAATTCTGGAGAAAAGATGTCGTTATTTTTTAAATTCTGTGAGATTAATGCCTAATGAACTCTATTGACTTAATCACCATATCTTCCATTGAGTTTTTTTCATAGGTAGTTTTTGTATAGATTGGAGCCACAGTAAACTATGTACACAATTTCCATTTTCAGAGTGTTGTTATAGTTTGATTCTTGTCATGGAAATCTTACAGACTACTGAAGCTGATTTCAGTACAGTAAAACCTGGCTTACTGTGCAAAGAACTGAGCACTTTGTTCTCCTTCACTAAAAGGTTATAGTTCTTTGGCACCAGTGCCAAAAGTTGCATGAGGTATAGTGTCTTAAAATACACAACACGCCTGTCCCTCAAACCATTGTAAAAGAAATACTGTGCTTGCTCAAAGTGATTATGCAAAGTGAATCTTGCCCTGTTTTGAACTTTGAATCAAAGGACGTAAATATTTTGAAAGGAGCTATTGGCTTACAAATGTGACTCCAGCTGAGACTTTAAACATCAAAGAGACGTGTTGATGGAGATCAGTAAGAATTTATAAAGCCATATGACTTGGAACATGTCAGCCAGAGATGAAAAAGAGACTGAAGTCCTGTGATCCTTAATTTCCCATAGTAGGTTGCCTTTTCCTGGGGATGCTCAATTGCTATTAATGCCAAAGCAGTACCATAAATGTGCATCTTCATATCTGTAAAATATCAAATTATGCTCAGACAGACATGACTCATTGACAATTTCTTTCCTTATTATATAAGGTTCAGAAAAAGCTATTTAACCCATTTCAACCATCACCAGAATTTCCAAGGTGCTACACCTATTAGGCATTGGAATAATGCTTTTTGGGATGGCAAGGTCAGGTAAAATAGATCAGGATGAGACACCTGCATGTAAATGAGCATACTTTGTCAGAGATGTTGGAGAAAGTTTAGTGCATTCTTCCTCTTGCTGAGGAGAAGGAGGGGAAGAGATGTAGTGTGCAAGGAGCAGTTTCATGTAGAGGCACAATTCAACCTTTCACTGGCTGGTAGTAGCAGTAACCACTGCGTGCCCTTTCTGGGAAAAGAACCTTCCAGAGTGTTTTTATTTTAACTTTTGTACATGCTTACAAAAAATATTTAAGATTTTTTTGCTTAGAGTGGAAAATCTCTATCCCATGTTTGTTCTACATGATGTAAGAATATATGTTACTTCTTACTGACGAAAAAGCAAATGTAGAAAGTGCATCATATTCTGATTTTATTTATTGGTGCCTGTATGAAGGGAGAGGCAGCAGAAACAGAAACTCCTCTTTTCCACCTGTAATTAAACTTGGCAGTCAGTGGTTCTATAACTAATTTTTAGGCTTTTAAGGTCAATTATTCCTCACATTAATTGACAAAAGAGCTTGTACTCCTTTTTTTTCCAGGAAACGATTGCATCCTTTTATCTTTTCCCTTAAAAATTGCCAGGCCTGGACCTTTGCTGGAGCATGGCTTATGTTTGCAATGCAGCCATTCCTGTGGTGCCAGAGTCAACCTTCTCAAATCACGGAAATGCATCATGCTAGGAAACCCATGGTGAGCCCCAGTCTGCTTTCTTCACTGAGGAAATCTGTAAGTAACCAAGCTTGAACTTGCCCATGTGCTGTCTGAGCTTCGCAGAAGGATTTTCTGAGCAATTTCTTGTTAACTCCAACTTTTCTTTCAAATGTAAAGGCAACCATCTATACAGTTTTCTTCATTGGTCTTGACCTGAATTTTTTAAAAAAGGGCAAGCAAGAAGAATAATTTCAAAAACTAAAGGGTTTAGATTCTTAGGTTAAAAAGCCCCCAAAATCTACCTGTTCAGGGAGAAAACAAGGGGAAAAAAAAAAAAAAAAAGCCTTTCAGATTGTTCTTGTCATTATTTGTTTCTTGGAAGCTTCAAGTCCTGATTTAACCATTTCCTAGGTTCCTTGTTCTTGGGCAATTTGTAAGCCTATACTTGTAAATAAAAGAATACATATGTAAATTCCTATTCAAGAAAACATAGGGCTTTTTCCACGTACACTTCAAATGTTTTGAAGTGAACACGTTTCAGCTTCTTGACAGATATCCTTCCAGCTGCCAGAAAGAGCTCCTAATTTAGGTCAGTGTGTAGATAGCCCAAATGTTCATCTCAGGCTGGCAACCTCCTTCTTCTGTTCTGAAGGTAGTGTGAAAACTCACCCTCATTTTCTAAATCTTTTGATACCATTTGGAAACCCAGTGCATTACCACAAGGAAACCATTTGGATCACATGGTGAAATGGCAATTAAGGGAACAAAAAGCTATACTGTACATACTCCTGTGTAAGAATGATGAAACCTTAGGCATACTGGATGAATGCCTTAGCATTCACTGTTAATCCAAACAGTTAATTGTCAAGAATCTATTCCTCAAATTAGACTTCAAAATGATTTATGTAGTCTGGTTCTGATATCAACCATGGTTCCTGATAAGCAACATAAACTGCTATCATATGCTTCATGATGATATTTGTTGATTATGGTTTGAATGAACCTGAGAAGGATTTTCCAATATGCTTCAGCTTCTGAGCTGTTTAGCTGAAAGCTAAACTGTGAAATAAAGTCTAAAAGGCAGACCTAGTACAAGAGATCTTTTGCCTCCATTTAAATCTTATTTCTAGTACTTCCCCTTTAACTCTTTTCCATATTTAGATTTTGCCTCAGCATGCCGGCAGCTATATATTGGGCAAGGATACAGAATCAGAAAGATACATTGAGCACAGCACTCCCACGCTAGCACTCCACAAGAATTTCTGTGGATGATGTTTCTGTGCAACATACATAGCCTGATCTTGTAGAAATGGCTGTTTCCACGTGTCTTGTTTATTAGTGAGGGCAGCACCAGAGCCACCATAGTCACATGATACATGTTCACTTCATAGTTACTATTTTCTCTTTCTCTCACCTCGCAGTAAGGTTTCATTTTTCTGGTCATGGGAAAATAAAAGTTTCTTATGAGAGATAATGCTATCATTTTTGAGGCTTACTTTTTTTCCTGGCATCTGACAAATTCTGTATGCAAAAGAGTTCTGTAAAATTAGCCAGCAAAGTTTTAAAATAGTGTTTTACAAGCATAGATTAAAAAAACCCCAGGAAATTAATGAAGCTACTGCATTCTCTGGCTCTCTGACACCTGAGATGCTTCACATTGTGTGCTTCCTTCTAATATTACTTATGTTCCTTTAAAAATAATTCTCCTACTTGCATTAATTCCTGCCTTTGGCAGTCATTTAATTTTCTTTAGTCTTCATTACTTTCAGTGAAAATGGAAGAAAGAGTATTTGTTAGTGTTTCTTCCTCCTTCTTTGTTCTAATATTTTGGTCAACTATTTTAATCTGGGAACTGAAAGATAAAAAGATAAAAAGATTACAAAATTTTAATCTGGGACTGTTCTCCATCTGACTACATTTTACTCTGAATATTCTTCTTCCTGTGCCTTGTGTTTTAGTTATCATATTACACTTTTGCTCTTTCAGCTAATATTTGCAGTTTGTTATTCATATCTACCAGCTCTGCTAGGACTTTGGGTTTTATTTTCACAGGTGGAAAGAATAACTTTTGGGAGTAAAACTCTTATTCAAAGTGCTTGTTCCTTTCGCTTTTTCCCTCTTTCACACATAATTTTGTTTGATTGGAGAATTGATTTTTAGCACTCCGTGTGAGATCTCCCTGCTTTCTGTCCTCCACCTTGACATTTACACAGATCTGAACTGCATTTTGGCTGTTACTCAAGCTATTCCCTGTGATTTCCTTCCTGTCTCTGCTTCTTGCTTTTGTTTTGTACAAGGAAACCTTCTGTTGGTGTGTGTACAAACACCCCTCTCTCTGTAGTCTTTGGAAATGCCCATTTCCATTTCTTTAGCTAAGATCTCCTGCAGTACGTGCCTACTGGAGGGTTCCACCTCACTTTCATTCAACACCTTTATTATTTTCTCTTGTTGCTCTATGCTTGGGTTTTACAATAAAATCCCAATACACCATTTCTTAGGCTGTATTGTGCTCAGTTTTTGTCTGGTTCCCTCTCTGTCACAGTCCATGAGAAGCCATCTACTAAAGAAAATTGCTGCTGAGTGTAGTTAAAATGCTAGATCATGTCTCCTAGTTACAGCTTCAAAACTGGGATCATGCAGAGTTCCAAACTCTTTTGTTTAAGGAAACAATTCTACCTTACTTGTTCTTTGCTATGTATGCTGAGCAACCTAGCCATGGTAATTTGGATTCCCCCTAAAGAATATACAAGTTGGTTCCCTTTTTTTTAATTGGGGTTTTCTCTATTTACATACAAGTACAATGCAAAGGTCCAGCGGTTTGTTTTATGCTGGGTTGAAAAAAAAAGGGAGAAGAGAACATAATCATGTTTCTCTGAAATAGAATAATATCCTCTCCAGCTATCCCTGGTAGGAAATACTTTCGTAGTTCCCTATTTCCAACCTTTTTTTAACTCTTTCATTTAAATGTGCATTTTTTTTCATCTGTACACTATTTTTTCCTTTCATTGCCCAGTTTCTTAACTTTAACAGATGGATTTTTTTTATCCCATAGTATTTTTCCACTTCCACCTCAGTGACCTGTATAAACTCTGGTTCTCTCAGTTTTATACCTCCTTTATACAAAATTAATGTATTTCAAGCAAAGTTACTTCATCTTCTGGTCTGGCTCTATCCTCATGATAATAACACCTTTTTAAAGTCCTTTTTTTAAGAGGGTACCTGGTGGCCTCAAACCTAGTCAAGGAATCTGTGTGATGAGGGTCTGTGGGGAGAAGCTCCTACATTTTTTTTGCCTCATTAGCACAGCACAGTGAAGAGAGGTCATGCCATATACTGGTTGAATTTTAATGGTGTTAAAAAATTAAACTTATCTTAGGATGTGTCTGAGAATCCAGATAGCTAGCAGTTACTGGTGGCATGGGGATTCTCCATCCAGTTTGAGTCTGCTCTCCTGCTCAGGTCTCCCTACTGAAGACAGTTTAGCTTCATAAAGAAACTGAAACTTAATCTTTGTTTCCCATCAACAGAGAATGAATTCTGGTGCAAGGTAAGATCTAGCTAAAATGATTTCCTTTTGCATCTAAAGTTAGCTCCTCAGAGGATCTGCCTCTGCAGAATAGTTCTCTGCTGCTTGCTGTTTTCTAAATATGGTGTTCTTACACAACATTAAGTAAGGCTGTCAATGAGGTATTTTTGTGTGGGGAAGTAAGTACTGAAGCTGTTTATTTTTGTTTCAATTAGTAGTGTAGCACTGTCCTTACAGTAACCTGTACATTCCCAAATACAGTTTATAAACTGTATTGAAGTGTTGTCATTGTCACTTAATTTTTCACTGCTCATTAAATCCTAAATATGCTTACGTGTGCATAAGTGTGTTTCCAATGCCTCCAGCTAGATTCATGGGTGTATTTCTGTATTGAGGGTAAAACACATGTCATAGGCTGAAAATATATATCTTTGGAAGTACAGCAATGATTTATGAGTTCTCATTCATGGGAATGTAATTGCAAAGGATTTGAGTTTTACTCTTGCAACAAAAAAATCCTTTTGTGTTCAGCTGTTTATTTCCTTGCAATAACCCCATAGTAGGTATGTCAAGCATCTTGTAAAAATGCCCCAAAATACAGACATATGGTTTGGTTTCTCTCTTGTGGTGTGTGTCTGCATGCTTCATTGATTCTTCAGAATTGAAAGTGCTTGTTTAATTATGGTTTGGTTCAAGTCACAAGTGACATTGGGAGACATCCATTTAGACGTCCTGTTCTTGGTAATGGAAATGTCACTACAGGCATTAGCAAAGGGTAACACCTGGAAATCCTCCTGTGTTTATGCTACATAAAGTTTTGCACTTATTCCTAGTGTTTTCAGTAACTCACTGGTAATAATGTGATTGCCGACAATTTATTAGCCAGACAGAGCAAGTTAACAAGTACCTAAGATTAACACATCCAACCCCAGCCTTTCTATGATTCCTGAGTGTCATTGCCACTTGTTGGAGTTTCAAACACCAGTGGACCACAAATGTCATTACTGGTGGTGTGTGGACCACAGCTGTAGTAAGAATGGAAGGATGAATGGAGAAGGAATCAGGAAATCACTCTTTGAGTTTTGCAGCTGAGTATCTGTTTAGTTGTGATCTTCCTCTGCTCAACATTTTTTCCTAAGTACAAGGAAAAGAACAAAGAGGACTGCTCTATAATGATACTGGAAAGAGTGAAGAGAAATGTTAATTTTTTCTGGTAAAGAGAATATTTTAATAATTTTACTTTTAAATTTTAAGAAACTTCAGGTGTTTCATTATGAAGTGCTTTTAATTACAATAAAAGGGAAATGTCTCTACTCAAGAGTATTCTGCTATGAATGTAAAGACAAAATATTTTCAAGAGCTTTCCTCCCAACCACAAACTGTTGTTCAGTCTTTTTCTTAGATCTCTGCATCTCAAGCATGTGACCTTTGTAGCTGAGCATGAATGTGCAGCTACATTGTCTTTGAACAATTTATTTGACTTCAGGCTACAGTAGTCAAAAGCCAAGAGCTGCCAGCTCTGTGTGGCTGGGAACTCTCATTTCAAATTCAAAGGTCCTGTGTACACACAAACATCCCCCAGCTTGGAAAATACATGCACTGATATAGCTGACTTTGTGCAAGTTTGCTCTATGTGCAATTGAGCCTCAGCAGTGGCCTTGAATCTTGGGTTAGTGTTGAACACATTTGTACCACAGTAAATTGTCTAAATACTTGGTGGAATAAATCAGTGCTCACTTGCTTTATTGAGAATAAATCTGTATGTTCTTTCACTTTGCAGTATAATTTGTTTGGATTTAAATAGCAATATTGTTTTCTGCATGTTAAGATAAATTATGTGCTCTTTGATAAAAAAGTTACATTGGAGATATGTCTTCTTTTCCCATACCAAGAATTTTCATGTGATTTTGTTTATGTTTAGTATTACGCTGTGAGGACATAAACACAATGTTCCAACTAAGTCTAAACAATCGGACCCTTCATTTATGAAGAACTGTGAGAAAGTCTGACAAGAGAGGTTCAAGGGAAAGTGCATAAAATCAGCCCTGGAATCTCCCAGCATATCTAAACTTGTCAGTAATTAAATTCAGAAACTGCTGGAATCCTTTAGAAGTTGAGTAGCTTGGGGAATATTTAATTTTTCTCCCTTAGTGGATTGATTACTATGGTATTTCTGTTGCATGTGAAGAAATCAGCCCCTATGTAAGCGAGCCAAAATGCTCCAAGGCTTCTTTGGAAAGAAATTTTTAGTCTTGTTAATATGTGGTTTAAAAGATAGTGAGTGAGAGAGACTATATGAGGGCATAATATTTAGGTTTTGGCATTGTAAATGAAAATCGGGTACTTGAATTTCTCCTTGCAGGGTAATGACAAGGAAACCTTAGTTGCTAAACACCTTTCACAGTTATGCTCACGAGAGGTTGAGCCTATCTTTCTCATTTGAACTCAAGAGGCAGGGTGAGGGAAAGAGGCAAATATCACTTAGCAACAGAAGACAAAAGGCAAAGAACAGAAAGTTGCTACTACAGATGAACTCACATCTAAATGTAACTGGGAAGGAACCTGTGTTCCTCATCTGAGTTAGCAGCAGCAGCTTTTCCTGAGACCAGACACGTCTTAGTTCTGACCTGCAGTAATGCCTGAAGGAGAACAAAGTTTACTAATAAAAACTTTTGTTTTTCCTTTTGTGTAATTGATCATAATTACATACATAATTTTATTTCAGAAAACTTTACCTGAAATCTCATTCTGGTTTTGATAGGATTTTGATAGGTTTTGATAGTGGAATTAATTCTAGTGATATCGGTTATTAAAATTAAGCCTATTCTGAACTTTGTCTTTTACTTTGATTCTCTTCCTAATAGTCAGTAGATTTTTTTCTTTCTTGAACACAAAAGAGATTTTTTGGGCGAAGAGGAAACTGTTCATGTCTATTTTTAATTTCTAATCTTTTTAATATATGCAGACCTGAATTCATAGAATTAATACTTTAAATTGTCTGTAAAGAGAAAATCTTCTTGAACTCTAGACTCACTGGCTGAATGCTAGCAACATGATTTACTAAGGCATGAAGAAACCTAATGGTAACAGACAATTAAACAAATGTGCAAAAGGGGTGGGGAAAGTAAGAAAGGTGAAATGTCTGATCAGGATTAAAGTACATGTGCACGTAACAGGTATTTTGCATAAAAGCCCTTTTTTAATTTTTTTGGCACCATTTTATAGGAATCCTAGTTTGAAGATGAGATGTTTAGGGAGACAGTATCAAAAACCTTTTACTGTTTCCATCATACTATGGATGATGGAACTATACTGATTCCAAACTGCAAAACTTTAAGAGCTAAAACCAAAAGTCCTTGCAGCTTTAATTGTTGCCAACTCTTAGAGCTTTCTTGCTAATTGTTCAATATTTAATGTTCTGCTTTTAAAACCTTAGTTCCTGGAATCAGCTGACTAGATGAGTTAAGATTCCCATGATAAAACTAAAAAGGAAAATTTAAATTTTCACACGTATGGAAAAAATCAAATAAATGAACCCCACTTGTATGCAAACCAGAATTAAGGATCCAACATTTTGAAAATTGTAGTATTTTAAAATTTAATGTAATATATTATTTAGTGGACTATGTACTGCCATGAACCAAGCAAAAAAGAAAATGTTAATTGAGGGTTTTTTCCCCTTTCCCTCTTTTTTTCTTGGCTTTCAATGTACTTTTACACTTGTGTTCAGAGCCAGAGCTTTGCAATTTTGCTATCCTACTGGAGCAGACAGTTTCATTTATTTCTCACAGTGCTTCTGGAGGAAGAAATGCTCAGGAATGAGGAACATTATTCTAAAAGCACAGCAAAGAAAAAGAGAACAGCCTGTATTTAGCCTTCTTTCCACTTTTCCTCTAACTAACTTTGGACACAAGTCTTCTACAATAAAGGGCTTCATATATTTTAGCTGCCAATTCCAAAAGGGAATGTTGTATTATGCAATCAATGGAATTTGACAGTAGATATCTTTACATAAATGAAGCTCTTCTGAATTGTGACAGTGTGCCAGGAGATACTTCTTTTAAGGACAAAAGATGCTGCCGCAGCCTTCCTGGCTGTTCAGATTCCTCATGTTTTATCGATGTGTTCTTCCGATCCAAGGTAGATATTAACAGAAGATACTGATCAAACTTCTGCACTGCTGCTCTGTGTAGGGGTACAGCATGGGCCATGGGGTATGGGCAGGGCATGGCAGGTGCCCCAGGCTGCAGGGGCTGTGCCATCCCTGGCTGAGTGCAGAGCTGGCATGCCCAGCAAACTAAGCAGAGAAGGGCTTGGGCAGAGGACAAGGGAGAGCTGAGGGCCAGTGGTCACCAGGAGAAGTCACGGTGACAAGACAGGACCCAGGATGCAGTGGGCAGTCAGCCTGTGGGCCAGGAGCAGGAACTCTGATCAGTGGGGTACATGGCCAGGGGCAGGCATGGCCATGGTGCAACTGCAACGTAGCTCAGGCAGAGGTGAAGGGCATCAACACAGCTAAAAGCTGTTCCCAAGGGAAGGAGGAGCAGTGTCTGCTGGGGCTTCTTCTAGTTTTCTTCACAGCAGCTTTCAAGGGCAGCAGCTGTGCGCTCCCTAAGCTGGCCCTGAGCAGTCAAAGCCCCAGGAAGAGGGGGCTGTGCTTTAAGCTGTGTCATTGCCTGCTTGCATGATGCCATAAAAACAGAGTTCAGATCAAACAAAATACCTGTAGCAGGCCAGACCAAAGTTGTGTCTTTGCTCTGTTTGCTATATCCACTGATGGATATCTACTGCTAAGACTATAAGGACAGGACAAGCATACAGTGGTGTTTCTCCAGGGACGTGTCTGATCTTCCCTTGACCTCATAGAAAATCCTAGTATTGACAGATTTCATTAATTTTTTCAGCTTATTCTATCACAAATGCAGATTTCTAACATCCTTGCCTCAATCCTAGGGCATTATATATCAAAATCCCTCTACTCTCCTGCTGCTCTCCAAAGACAATTTTTTGGCTAGTGCTGGTCTCTGGAGGGACCCCTCAGACAAATCTGTCTATTGTCAACTTCCAGGTCGTCTGACACAGGTAGCAGAGGGAAAAAGTTTTACTCCTCGAATATCCAGAAAAAGACACGAGCTAGGTGTGGTTTCTGGACAGACAGTAATTCTTGAGGGATTTCCCTCACATGAACTTGACTAATATTCTTTTCAAGCCAAGTAAACTTTGGGTCCACAAACTTTTCTGTCAAGGAATTCCAATAGTTAACAACACATAAGTGAAGCACTACCTCTGTCTTGAAGTCTGCTCCTTCAGTGTTTTCAATGACATTTAGTACTTCAGTTATAAGAGAACATGAATGGTTGATCTCTATGTGCCTTCTTCCTGCCTATGGTTTTAGAGACCCTTATCTTAATTCCCCAGGATTCCCTCTGAGCCAGTCTTGCTCCACTTAGTCATCACCTCTATGGAAGCCCTTTCACATTTCTAATAATCTTTTTCATGCATTTATTCTGGTTGTGCTGTGTCCTTTTTAAAATGCAGAGACAGAATTACAAAGTTTAATATGTAGGGAACCCTGATTCCTTACAGTGGAATGTTTTGTTCTCAAATTTTTTCCTAATTATCAGCTCAGAGCCCATGATTTTGCCTATAAATTTAGGATTTTTCTTCCTCTTGTGCATTTCTTTACATTTCTTTACATTTGTCTCTACTGAACTAAAACTGTCTTTTCGTTATGCTCTGTGCAAATCATCTCTGCACTCTTTCACCACCATTCTCTCCTGTTTCTACTCAGAATCAGTTCATATAATCAGCAGATGTTTTCAGTTTGTTGCTCACGTCCTTTCTGGTTGATCATCGTTATACGGAGCAACATCAACATAAGATTTTTCTTGATCTTAATGATCTTGTTCTGTTCTATTTTTATTCTGTTTTGTGTTTCCTGACTTTTAACGAGGTATTCACCATGCAATGCCACAACTATTTAGTTTTCTGAAAATGTGCTGAAGGGGCACTTTTAAAAAAGCACACCTTTAGAAAGCAAGGTAGTTTATGCCAGCTGAATGTACTTGTTGACCCTGTGAAGAACACCCATAAATTTGCTAGGCCGAACCATGTGAAAACTCCTGCTTTTTTTTTCTCTCCAAATATATAATCTTTATCCCCATGTCTGCTAACTCTGTTATTTACTATAGTTTCTACTAATTTTCCCAGCATAGACATGGCCAGAGTTAGAAGTCTGCAGCTCCCTTGTGAAAATCTTTTAAAAAATTGTCATCCTTTTTGCCACCTCTTAGTCATCAGAAGAAAGGACTAATAGAAGAGAGATTACAAAGTGTTTTTTTTTTTCCAGCAGTTTTCTTGAGATCCTTTATAATTTTGGGGTTAATATAATATTAATCCTGGTCATTTATTACTGTTGAATTTCGAGTTTGCTCTGTTTAAGCTTCTCCTGTTGTCCCTTATTTAAGATACACCTTTTGACTTGCTAACAAGAAGTGGTGATGTCTCCATTTGTTTCTACAGCCAGCCATTCTTTTGGTTCTATTTGAAATTTATTTGGGGAGAAATCTTGCCAGCTGGTAAAAACTGCCTACTTTCTAACTAGATCAAGGAAAAAGTCTTTGAAATTTCTCTTCCAGATTATGGTATGACACTAAATCACTGAGTGGGTAACATTACAGTATCAATTTGTGCTCAATAGTCTAAATTTTGTCTTTAACCCTTTGCGCATCCTGTACAAAACATAAAGCTTGCTGCTGCACTTTATACAATCAGGTAATATGAGAGTTCAATAGCCTTACTTGTAGCAACCACACTGGAAGACCATAAATTTTCAATAATAATTATTTTATCACGCCTAATGCCTAATTACATCATAAGAAAAGACTGTGATATTTTGCACTTATATTAATAACAGTTGCTCACACAAAGGTACAGATTAGGAAGTTGTAGAATTGTTGACCAGAAAGGCGGCATTCTGCCTCTAAAAAGCCCTGGGAAAAATATGAAGTGGGAAAAAGAGCATTATAAAATGGTAATTTTCCTTAGGGTTTTGCACTAAATCAGTGAGTGGCATTCAGTCCTTTTCTGTCTGGAACTTCAAAAAATTATTATTATTATTTTCCCCTTGACTATCTCAGATCCTCCTGTGGTTGCACAAAGATCTTTTAACAGGATGCACATCAGAATGGAAATGAAACCACGTCGTGCCTAAGTGTGCTGCTGAATCACGAAAATTGCTGCTCATGCTCTGTAGTCTAGAGCTACCCAAACATACCCAGCTTGTGAAGCATCACATAGAGGTTGATGTTTTCTGTACATGCAGCAGGGACAGTCATTTCTGGCTTCATTTGTGCACAGCAGGAGGAATTTCCAGTTTGCTGATTTTTTTGTTATGGCATAATGCACTACTAGTGACAGGCATACTGAGCTGGGGACTCCCAATCGCAGCCATTCATTTCCCACTTTTTGTCCTCATCCTTTTTACTTTTTCCTATCTTTTATGAAGGCCAAAGTCGTTTTAATTTTCTAACATTTTTGGAGACCATACTCACAGTTATTTTTTTCTACCCTTTTTAGTGACCTGACCTTAATTAAAGAAACGAAATAACCACCTCTATCAAAAGGTATGGGCAGCAAAAGCTTAAGAGGTAAAATAAAAACAATCCATCTGTTAGACTGGATGGATTTGGGTCTGATTCTTCCTGCACCTTGAGTTCAATAACACCAAATGTGTTCTGTTAATAGCTGCAAAAATTGCTGGGTTAGTTAGCTTTGAAAGGAGGCTGATGTCAGATTTTCAAACAGATGTAACAGCAGCAGCAGTGCTTCATTCCTCACATTCCTTGTCATCATATCTGTCTCCAACCTGGAGGGCTGGCAGGACTACTTAGCTGCTGCTCTCATTAGAGCTGGCATGCAGCTGGCAGAGGAAGGGAAAAAAAATTGAGTTTCTGGTTTGCTTGCTTACTTTGTATCCCCCATCCTCCTGCAGTGTTCTCCCCTAATTTCTCCCTCAGACACTGATATTTTCTTGCTGTTTCTATTCTTCATTGAGCTCTTCTATATTTCTTGAGATTATTAAACGGTTGGTTACGTTCAATCTTAATTATGCAAATGTAGGAAATGGAATATGACTCTCTGGCATTTGTACGACTTTCCTGCAAAAGGGTGTCTGCAAGTTTTGGACGATTGGTTGACAGTCTGGGTGGTGAAATGCATCATACCCCATTAGTAACTAACTGAATTTTCAAAATATATTTTGTAAGTATTATTTGCATTGCATTTAAAGCAATATTTCCAAAAGTTAAATACTGTGGAAGTAAGAAAATTTAAGAAAAAAGAACAAAAAAGAACTTTAAGAACATAGTCTCTATTCGGCCGAGAATTTATTCTTGCACATCTATGATATAACAGATGTTTGAGTTCATCACTTCATATTTTTCTCCTTGTTCCTCAATGCAGGAGATGGTGAGGAAGTGGCCATATTTATTTTTCCTTTATCACTAGCCTTCAGTGTTCAATGCCCTTCGTTTGCTGTACATTCAGACCTAAGCCTGTTCTGAGTAAAAAAATATTAATTTTTTTGTGGGCTCTGCTGCTGATAATAACATTTCTGTGTACTTCACAAATATTATTTAAATTACTGTCCCACAGCCTTTGGAAGTTTGAGGTATAGGACTGCTGCTTTACACGTAGAGTGTTAAGCTGCAAAATGCTAAAGATTATATGTGTGCAATCTTTGTGAGTGCTCTGGATGTAGTTAGAGCTCGTCAGAGAGATTCACGTTGGTTGCAGAGGCAGCTCATGGGGGTCTGAGGGAGCTGCCATGCTTGCTCAGTACCCTGCAGCCTGGGAGAGGCCTGTGCAAGTGCTTGCTAAATGCCCAGTGCATCCCCAGCAGCATCAAGGCTTAGGCAGACAGAAATATGTAATTATAAATACCACGCTGAGGGCAAAAATTTAAATTGCTTTATGGCATGGGACGGGTCTCCAAACTAAAGCTGTGCCCAGCACCTCTCAGGGCTATGTACAGCGTGGACTGGCACAGGGCTATTGGAGTGGTGGAATATGGAGTCAGAGAGAGAAAACTGCAACAACAAGAACAACAACAACAAATCCCCCAAGGAAAAACATAAAGAAAAAAAAAAATATGCAGAAGCACAGATGGCCAGGCACAGCCTTGGAGCAGACCCCTGAGATAGGTCCCCTCTGTGGAGAACTTTTTGGCTGGATGGATTGGAGCTGTGAGCAGGGAGATCATCTCCAGCCCTTTGATTTTTCTGGTGTTGAAAGAAGCAGGATATTGCACATTCCTGTGCTGTATCTGGCCTGCATCAAAGACACCTGACCCCCACCCACATATCTCCCTTTTGAAGGGGCAGTTTTCAGACTCTTGGTAGTGTTTTATCTGGTTTGACTGAGATGCTTAGGTTTGAAAAACTAGCATGTTTAATCATGCTCTCACCAGCCTCAGATACACAAAGGGAATACCCAGCACTCCTCCAAATTAGATTTTCTTAGACTCAACCAGCACTAAAAATAATTTTTGGATGCAGTTGCACTGATGCTGCTTTCTAGATTTCTGTTTTTGCTTTCCCCGCCCCGAGTTCATTCATAGAGAAATATGCTTGCCTGGCAAGGCTAGATCCTCTAGAGATCTAGCATGGATCTTATCCTACTGACAGTAATGGAAAAAGACTGTTTCCTACTGGTGTGAACAGTCACCAGAGGTGGGAAATGTTCAGAATTTGCAGTTACTGGGTTACTACACAGGTCACTCACGGCTCTGACTTTCCTCTTTTTCCTAAACTGTGAAGGAAGCCTTTAGAAGAACAGCTGATTGGTCCAAATGGGTCTGGAGGTGTATAGAACTTTTGCTTATGCAAATAATTAAAAAACCCACCCCACTTTTTTTACCTTGTTGAAATACACTTGGATACCTCAATTTTCACTTCCTTTCAGAGTTTACATTCTTTTGCCCATGAGGGTTGACTATATTGCTTCCCATTCCTTTCTTTCTTTCTTTCTTTCTGTCCCTGCAAAGCAGCCTTTTGTTGTGCTGTCCTTGGGTACCTCATACGTTCAGTTTGTTTGATTATGGTATCCTTTTGATGTTTAATTTGGAACAGGGCATGCACATCATCCTTGAAGTTGTGTCAAGCAGGTAATCTGGTTTCTCATTGCCTGATGGTTAAGCAGTTTTACCTTTCAAAACCACACCAGCTCTGGCAGTCTTAGGAATCCCTTGTATACCAGACAAATACGATTTCTGAAAGACGTGCCCAGGCACATTTGCTCAAATATGTTCTGTATATAAGGTATGTGTATATATATATTATAGCTTTTAGTGAAAGTAATTTCCTAACAACGGAAAGCACCTTCAGTTTATGTAGTGGTGGAGCTTGAAATGATGTTGTTTCACTGCAGAAGATATCAGTATAGTTGCATCTGATTGAGAAACTGAGCCTCTTTCTCTAAAAAACTATTTCCCTGTGTTTATTTCTAAAGATGAACTACTGGTTTAAGAGGAAAGATACCACTTTCAAGCTTTAAAAGGTTAAAAACAGAAAGTGAGATTCATATAATCTTATCTTTGGCTATTGAGTTATTTGGGCTTTTAGGGTTTGATCCATCTGTAAAACAAGTCTCAATGGTTTTTATAGCCTCAGGTGAGCATATGGAAGCTTACATCTCTGTTGTTAAGGGGTCAAATTTCTTATTCTGATTTAGGCTATCAATGAAAAGTAAAAAGATATCATGATGTTAATTTTAAAATGCAACCCGTTAGTAAAGATCAGCTGTCCATTTGATGGAATGTTGCATTAAGTGCTAGCAAAAATTTCAGAAATATCTGTATGCTCAACCAGACTTTAATCTAGTCGGGTGAAACCGGAGGGTTTCCGGTTGGTGTTTTTTACAAGTCGGTAAACAAAATCCAGTGGGGCATACCTTTACAATGCCTTTTTTAACAAGAGTGAAAATTCAACTTGAAAGACCTCAAATCAGATAATTAAGAATAGAATTTACAAATATAATTTAAGACACTACATTTACATAGATTCTGTTACACACCATAATGTAATGTACCCTCATACATTTTAGATAGTCCCAGCAAAATCAATAACACTACCTGACATCATTATTTCTTTCCTATATTCCACTCCCTATGTTCAGGTGCATTTCAGCTATATTTGATTAATTTTTTAACACCAAACAGTATTGAAGAGGACTTTCTTCTGCTTAAATTAAGAAGGTGAAAAAGCAAATTTCAATCAGAATTTTAAAAGAGCTCTATTTTCCATCCATAGCTATGTTTATTCAGTGATTTGAAATTTGTTTAACTTTGTGCTGAAAGAGAAAAGGCAAGTAGAGAAATTAATCTTAAAAATAATCTGATCCCAATTCAAGCAGTTTGATGTATTTAAAGTGTCTATGTCTATGGATGGCAATATCATGAATGACAATAACTCATGTTTTCTCATTTAATTTGTCCAGTCATTTCAATTCTCAGACTGTAATTTTTTTCTACTACTACTCACTCTTGAGTAAAAAAGTTGTTAAATTTGTTTAATAAATAAATTTATGTCATAAGCAATAAACAAAGGAAATGTTTTAAAAAGCTTTTTTTTTTTCTTGTTTTCCTCAGCCTTGAGATTCTGTATCTTTGATTATGTGACTTCTTCCTACACTACAGCGGCACCTTCCTTGTTCATTAAAATTTGAAGCTAAAGCAGTGCAAAATATTGATTTTTTCTTTTCGTGTGAGTAGGATTCTTCATTTCAATGCAGCTTTAGGGAATTAAATATGGATTTGAAAGAGATGTCCAGCTGCTCATACCATTTGGCAGAAGCTGTCTGAACTGTGAAAGTGGGGGAGAAATGCAGTCATCCCGAGCTGTTCCAACCTCTTCTTGACTAGACAACTCCATCCATTATGAATCCCCTGGGCCAGATCCTCACTGAGGTAAATTGGCACTGTTTCCTTAGGCTCATTGCTTCTGTGCTGACTTACACCAGCTGGGCCCTAGATTATATTCTCATTAAGTGGACAAAAGTAGCCAAAGCATGTCTGCAGGAGTCAGGATTGAAATACATTTCTGTAAGTAGTGTCTTGCTTTAGTAGCAGCACTAATGTAATGGAGGCCCCCGACAGCCTCTGCAGACACACTCTCAGGGGAAAAGTGAGCGAGGGTAATATATCCACAGCTGTGAGCTGTTGTCCATTTGAACGAGAGGGAAGTAGCTGTGCCAAATGAAGCAGAGGAGCTGTGAGCCGTGCCGGCACATCCTGGACCTGCTGCACAGCAGCCCCAGTGACCACAGTGTTGTGCTACACACTCTTTCCTGATAATGCCCTGGCTCCCTTACCACTGGATCCAGATCTCACACAGGGCAATTCCTCTTTTCCCACACGTCCATTGAAGAAATGGTGGAAAGGGAATAGTGCTTCCCAAGGTGTTACACCGCATGTGAGGTTTTGATGTGCCTCTCCCTTGTCTTCTCAAAACCAACAAAAGCCAGAAGAACTGAACAGAAGTTGTACTATAGATCTGGTCTGTGGAATTCAGCATTGTGACTTCAATAACATTGCCTCTGGAAGGGAGAAAGGGACATTTTTGATACCTGTGACAAACAAAACACAGTGCTTTTTCATAAAAGATCTCAGATTTACTGCTCTTCTAATGGAGGGTAAGATAAATAGATTGGCACATAATCAATTTTAAATACTAACAAGTTCCTAGACAAAGTTCTAATACCACCAAGGCAGGCTGTCAACTGGATGCAATCTATCTGGAAGTGTTAGAAAGGTGTCTGCTTCTGCAAGGTTTAAAATGAACTCATTGTCTCCACAGTCCTTGCTCCTTCTGTGTCCTGTAAATGGTGCGTGTGGAGAGAAGTGTGCAGTCTTGAATATTTCAGAGCCTTGACACCCCCTTCAACTGGGAAATCATGACGTTTCTGAACCTGAAAATCTGGAAAAAGAGTGGAATCAAATGGTATGATGTTGCTAACACACGTTGCATTTAGCTTGGGCAACAGCAGCATACTTGATGTACATATATGCAGGATCCTATTTAATAATAACCTAAAATGAATGAATGCTCTCTTAAGAAAATGAAAAGAAATGTTTCACAAGTGGCACAAAAGCCTGTTAACTAGGAGTTTAAAAGATTTTCATTGCCAGAGGAAAAAAAAATTCACAGTATTTATAAATGTTGCCTGATTTTATTGGCCGATTGCTCAAAACGCTACCAGCATGTTACAGTTTTTATTTGTTGAGTGGCCATTTTGAGCTTGTCTCTGTTAACTGTATTTGGCTTGGTTTCAAATATCTCTTAATCCTGCAATGAACCTTTAATAAAGCTGGATTGACTTTAAATTGGTACTTTGAAACATTAATTAAAATAAAACAGGAGGAACCAAAAGATCAAATGATCCATTGTGGTGGTGGTGGTGGTGGTTTTTAAATCAAAGCTCTCTTCTCCACCCCTCTCCAGAAAAAAACAGGCCTTTGAAGGCTGCAGCTGTATGACTTCCAACATGGTTTTTAAGCTGGCCTTAGGTTTTAATTACTTTCGCTGTTTCGGGTTGGCATTTTCTGTTTTTTTGAAGAGTGTTTGGGACACTTTTTTTTTACCCTTCCTTTCAGAGAAGTAGAGGATAAAACAGGCAAAATTGCTGTGAATAGGGTGACAGAGCATGGCAAGCCCACTCAGCCTGCTCTGTTCTGTGTTCCAGAGAGCACAGTCTCCTGCAAAGGCTGGAAATGGCCCTGGAAAGTTCTCTGTTTTCTGCGCCAAGTCCTAATAGCAAGCATATCCAGTGTTTCAGCTCTGGCTTCTTCTCATTTTTTTTTTTTTTTTTAATTTTTTTTTTTTTTTTTCCTAGTGTCCCTCCAGCAGTCTCTTTGTTGCCTTTTCTACTAGTAGGTAGCAGCGTGTTCTGCAGACAATGAAGCCTGTATAGTAACTGCACTCCCTGTTGTTCTGCTCCACTGTGCTTCAAGCCTGCAGAAAAGCTCGCAGATAGAAGAAAGCAATGTGATTTGAACAGAAACGTTAGCCTCTCTCAGGGCTGATATTAATTACCTGGTATGGTTACACTTCAGGAGCTAGTTCAGGGACACCTGATCCTTGTTGTCAAGGCTGCTATTTCATAAGTGAATAATCTCATCGGTTGTTCTCAGAGCAATTGATCATTAGCCTTTGTATTGTTTATCAATTCCTGCACTCCTTTAATATGTGTCAGGTTACAGCAGGAGTTTTCCTGTACTACTTTTTGTTTTTTAAAGAGATACAATTAAGCTTGTGAGAACCCTATAAGCTGTGTTATAGGGAAACCTAATAATCAGTAGCTTAGGCCTTGCCTCAAGTGTTTTTTGCTTGCTTGAACTGAAGACTTGAAAATATTTGATAGCATTACTGAAAGGGAAGCTGAAGAAGAGGAGTTGTGTAATTTTCTCCAGCCTCAGTTAGGTAGGAAGTCACGGATCAGTGTTCTAAGGCTGTCTCTGGGAAGGTAATGTAAAATTGATACAAAATGTGTGACTTCAGGCATGGGTAAGGTGGGAGGGTGAAGAATTTAACCTCCAGCTGTGGTGGTTGGGTTGCTGCTGAGCTGTGCAACCTGAAGCCTTGCACGGTTTCACTCATCCTCCATCTCCCTCCTGTCAAGGACCAGAGGCCCAGCCTTCAGGAAACCTACAAGGACAAACTCTCAAGGCCTCTAGTGCTTTCTCAGTGTTACCACAATATCAGATACCACTGAAGCAAGAAGCAATCATCAAAACAAATACCATTGTAGAATAAGCTCGGATGTGGCCTAGGTTGGACCACATGCAAAATAATTCTGCTTTTAGCCAATCTTACAGTCCAAAGTAATGGTAAGGAGAAACTGTCAAATGCATCCGTCTGGGATGGTCACTTTACACCAGGGAGAATCTGGGGGTGGGTAGGAGGTGAGAAATGCTTTAACGTAAAGCCAGATGTTGCTGTCACTGAAGTGAATATAGTTCTACTGTTCTTTTCTAGGAGAATGAATCTTCTGGTTTAGTCCTCTATTATATCTTGGATCCGGGGCTTCCTGGAGGAGGAGGAAGAGGAGAAGGGTTAGACAGACCAGAAATTATACAACTACTCATTTACTTGGTGGAAGTACAATGCTTTTTCCACTGCATTGCTTTGCACTGGGCTGAGTAGGAGGGACGGAGTAGTCAAAAATAATTATGGAAAAAAGGAATCAGAAAACTAAAAAAATATCCCTAAATGTTGACAGCAGCTGCAAGCTTAAAAATGTGAATTTAAAGTGAATTGCTTCTTATATAGCAACATGTTAGCTTCTCTGGTGGGCAAACTGCTCTTCTTGATACAGTCACACAGAATTAGTCATATATAGTCTTGCTAGGCACCAATCTGTTAGGTCTCCTGTTACAGAAGCTAATTGCTTTTTGAGCTAATGCATACAAATATAGTTACTTAGTTAATCTCTCTCTCTTGGCCCCCTCTAGCATGTTTGAAGTGTCACCAGCATTATGAAAACTTCCTGAAAATATTCCTGGCTTTAAGTCTTACCAGTCAAAAAGGGATGATAAGAGGATAGGAGTGTAGCAGAAGAGGGAAAGAATGATGCAAAAGGGGATTAAGCCTTCCCCACCACCCCTTTCTCAGCAGATCAGTGTAAAACAACTGATCCAAAAGGAATTTTGCAGATTTATACCCATGGGAGATGTGATTCATTGCTTCATTTCAGTTTGCTGTATGGCATGATTTTAACTTATTTAGAAGATGTTTTATAAAAATGCTGTCACAGTCCCAGAGTCTGTGACAACAATAGTTAGTGACCTGAGGAATTAAAAAAAAAAGTCAAACCAAACCCACATTCTTTTAATTAAAAAAAAAAAAAAGTAAAAATCACCTTTTGCTTTATTTTTATTTATTTTTTATACTCTTCACTGGAAAATAACGAATACAATGGTTTCAACAAATTACACATAAATCTCCTCTTAATTATTATTTTAGGAAGGTAGGTGGTGAATGATGAGCAGAGAATGTGTATGTATGAAAAGTTATGTATGAAAAGAACAAAAGTTAAAAATAATTAAAGGGAAGAAGAAATAAGAACAAAAAAATGGCAAAGTACAGTATATAGAGAGATTTCTGTGAGACCTGGCAGTTTTAGTTGGGAGGGGTTTGTTTGAAATGTATGCTTTTACATTTCTTGAGAATTGCCTGTTTTAATGGTGACATGAGAAAAACTAACACTTGGTCAAAATCAAACAATTATTTTTTACTGGGCCTACTCAAAAATAATCTTTTTGACAGTATTTGACATCCTATTTTTAGCAATACTTTCTTCCAACTTTGTGAGTAAAATCCCATCTGGACACTGGAGTGCTCTTGCTCTTGCTAGCACAGATACTGTGATTTACTCAGTGTTTTATCAAATGGATATTTTCTTTCTTGAAAAATCTTGCAGCTTAAGGATGTGCCAACATTGTAGTCATTTCAGTTAACAAAGGCTTTCCCAAAGTAACTTAAAAGTACCCAAGTACTGCTTTCGACATTTTCATAATGTTCAACACAGCTTATGATTCCCACCTGAGAATCTTAATAAACATTTGAGCTACTTAGTACCATTTGAGATTTATGGTGTGGCTATTTCTCTGCTTGCAGCCTCTGATCTAAGTACCTTGAAACTCTGAAATGTTTTTCTGGACAGTAGGGAGTGGGGTGTAAACATTTTCTGAATGAGAACTCATAGCCTCAATTGCTCAAGATTGCCTCTAGGCTCAACAGCAGATGGTTCAGCCACCCATGCTGGTTTATTCCCAGGTTTCTTTAAAACAGACTCAATGAAATGACTGAATCTGGAGGAGTAACTTATTCTTGGTGGTTTTGCCTGTTCCCAGCAGATCTCTTCCTTAGGAACAAAATGCAATGTTGGACAAAAGCCTTTGGCTGGTCCTTAGCACATGGGGCACCAATGTGGCTCAGGGTGAAGACAGACTGGATATAAGGAAGAAATTTTTTACAAGGTGGGTGGTGAAACACTAGAACAGATTGTGGTGGTAGATGCTCCATCACTGAAACATTCATGGTCAGGTTGGACAGGGCTCTGAGAAACCTGATCTAGTGGAAGGTGTTCCTGCTCATTGCAGGGGGCACTGGACTAGGGTGATCTTTTCAGGTCCCTTCTAATCCAAACTATTATACCATTCTACGGGCAGATAGATTTTGTTGGAGCACTTGATAATGAATTATAATTTCACCAGTCATGATCAAGTAGGCTGCTACTTCTGCATGCTGAAAACAGGTTTTCTTAACCAGACCAAGTGACTGTTGGAAACTCACAGTGATAGCCCCTTTTTTAAGAACAATTATCCTAAAAACACAGCCAAACAAGTGGAGAAGATGGTTAATCTGACCTAAATCTGAGCAGCTGGAAGGTTGGAGCTTTAGACATCCAGTGCTAGCCTTTATGTTCACTTCCTCTTTATCCATGAACAAGGAACAATTTATTTACTTAGAAGTCTGTAAAGTCTGATTCTAAAGTGGCTTCCTAAATTGAATAGTTTGAAAAAAGAAATGAAGAACCTTAGAGTGCTTTAGGATATAAAGTATGCATTTATAAAGTATTTTGAAGAACAAAATGCACCTTACAATTACTGCACAAAAAGTTTTGTTCTAGGCTTAAATACTGTCTATGTAAGTAAACAGAGATTTTTTATCCACTCACAATTGTTTTTGATATAATCTTTGCATTAATCTGGTCTCTTATTTCTAATGACAGCTGAAATGATCTGTCTCTCATTTATTTACATTGTTCTTAGTGTAATTATTTGCCATCAAAAGACGTTCAATGAAGTTGATAAAAGACTTTGCTATTTGATAAGAAAAGATATATTTATGAATTTTCAACTCCTAGCTTTCCACAAATCTATGAAAAGGAAGTAGACAAAACCAAAATATGATTTATGCCCTCAGTGTTGCTTAATAAACCATTTATATTATTGTCTTGGTAGAAAGTGAAAGAACAGTTTTTCTTGTGTTCTTTTTTGTTCCAAGTACTACATGAAAAAATAATATTATTTTAGAAACTGGTTTAGTTTAATGTATTCCAGGGAGCTTAGATGGGAACAATATAACATGGGCCAGTTACTACTATCATGATTTTCAGAACCTGCCAAAATCTGTCATCAGTTGAGCAGCTCAAGTCATTAGCAAGCTGAGCTAGCACTTTTTCCACACCACCACTCACTCATTCACTCGCTCATTTACCTAGTTAGTGTCTCTGTTCAGTGAGAGCAAAGTGTAGCAGAAGAAAGAAGACAAGGAGATTAAAACTGTCCTGATTATCAGTCATCCACATGGATGTATCTTTTGGATTACTTTTGTGGTGTAAATAGCCAAATTTATCACGGTGTTTTTCTCCCAGGTGTTTGAAAACCTCTGTGACTGAAATACATATTGCTGATCAACCCTGTAAGAGCTGTATGGAGAGCTCTGAAAGGAAAGAGTCACTGGAGTGAAATAGGCAGGAGGGAGTGCAGAACTGTGCCCAGAGAGATAAGCACAAAGATCTTGATTTTATGTCAAGAGCCATCTCTGTGAAATTCTTAAGTCAGTCTGATCTGTGCATCATAGAGAACCAGTAGAGTAGGTCTGAAAGAAGAAAAAAGAAGACAAGAAAAAGTATAAGAAAAAAAAGAGAAAGAAAAAAAAAACATGCAAAAAAGTTTTTATTTTTTTTTTATTTGGTACCTGTGAGCTTACACTGCTTTACTGCAATTCTTCACCCTCTGAGCAGGGCCTGAACATCAAGCTTTTGAATCTGATGTGAGCATGTCACTATATTTGGCTCTAAATTTGATTACAAGCCATCTTGAAGTGAAACTGCCAAATGTTGTCTGGCCACGTGTGGGTGAAACCCAGCAAACACCCAATCTGTGGCAGCTACGTGAACCCAAAGGGTAAATAGTGTTCCTCATTTCCCCTTGAGACCCTGCAGCAAGCCTGACCTGTTTCCTGCATTTCTACCTTACTCTGCTTTATGCCTGGCCTTGTGGATGTTTTTACTGTCTGCAGCTCTCATAACTCTGAAAAATTAGGTCTATGTTTATCTCCCTTAGAAAATGCTCCTGCCCCCTTTTTCTCTGTCCTTCAAGAATCCTTGCAATGCCCTGTAAAACAAAACGCAGTAAATGAAAATAGTGTGTTTTTTGGTTTTGTTTGTTTGTTTGTTCTAGCAAGCAGTGTTCAAATACATGGCACCAAGTTAGCATAGTAGCTCTCAAACTGTAACAATGCAGCTTCAGAAACACTTGATGGCAAAGAAAACCAGCTGTCCTAAATAATGCAGATTTTTGTACATCTTGAAGCATTCAGTGCAAGTGAAAGAGCTGTCAGAAATATGCATCAGAAGACCTAGCTTTAGTTAAAATCCTTGCCTTCTAATTCTGGTTCTGTTTATTTAACAAGAATCTTTTTCTTCCCAGCTGTTACTTACCAGGCCATGGTGCTCCAGAGTGTGAATATCCATCAATTACGCAGCATTAGTCAGCCCCTGAGTGAGCACACTGCAGATGATGAAAACAAACAGGGAAGAATTTGGAGCAGGGTTGCCTCTATTCACAGGCATTATTCTTTGAAGCATGAAGCAGGCGAGATGGGACTATAATTCTGTGCTGTGTTAGTGTCCATGGAAGAGGAATGTCAGGCCTTCTCCTGTGTCTATTTTTCTCCTTTAATGCGCAAAATCCAGAGCACTCTTCTACTGCCTACATTTATTTAGTAACCACTGATTTTTCAAGATCTTTTCAGAATCTGGAATTACCTTTATTGTAATCCACAGTCTATTGAGTTAACAAGAAAGTCTGAAGAAACCAGGATTTTGATTACCCATGAAGTCTGTGTTTTTTACCTTCCCCCCAGTCAAATCCTTAAACCTGTGGGGTTTTACTTTCTGTAAATTTTTTTTCTTTTTTTTCTCACAAAGTTGACATCCTAATGAACAGCTACATGAGATCACATGTAGGCAAGGGACATGTGAAAGAGTTAACCCAAGGCAAATAGGACTGTCCTGATTTTTGACAAGCAGCAAAACCATCTTGTCACTTGAGTACAGCTTGGGGCTGTCCCAAAGCACCCTTGGATGAGTCAGGGCTATGTTTCTTGCATGACCAAATGTCTTTCTTTCAGCATGCAGCTTGCTTCTTTCACAGGCTTTCAGATGCACAGTTTGCTGCTTTCTCAGGAGCTGCCATGGTACCTTTTTCCTGATCCATGTCAATACCTGCAGCATTGTCTCTTCCATCACGTAGCCACAGCCTCAGCTAAAAGTCCCAGTGGCTGTCAAAATGGGACTTCTGCAGCTTTCAACCAAAAAGATTGAACTCAGTAGAGCAGCAGCCAGAAAGAGCACAACTAATGTATTTAGAGGTTTTTATTTGATAGCAGTCTCTTGATCAAAAGTAAATTGTTATTTTTTGTTTTCTTAAAGCACTTGAAAGAGGGATGCTGCTCTCCCTACTCATGCAGTGACCTGCAAGGTCCATCACAGCAGGCTGGTAAGAGGAAGAGAACTAGACCCTTTCACCAGGGAGGAAAACTGCAGCAAAATTAAAAATATTTGCCCAAAGTCACATAGGAGAAAACCTGAGCATTAATGATGAGATTGTTCTTAGTGAATTTTCTTGGGCAAAGCAGGACCTTGGAAGCTTTCCATGTAACCTAGGGAATTTTCCCCTATTGCAGGTAAGTGCTTGGAGAAGGTCTGAAAATGGTAGCAGATCATGTCAGACACCATTTTGTATCAATGTCTTGGTCCTCTGAATTTTGAAAAATAATGATGTTTTTATGGGTTCTGCTTGCAAAAAAGAAAAACCCATCAGGAACTTGAATCACAGGGGAGAGAGCAAAGAGCTTGCAGCAGTAGTTCTGAGAGGTCCAAATGGCCCATTCATTTCAGCAAGATAGCTCAGCTGGCTAGTAATGGTAATTTAAATGTCAAATTTGTTAGCAGTTTCATTCCTAATGAAAGACCCGGCTTTACAGATAGCTTTACTGGATAACTGTCAAATAAAACCCTACTAATGGAATCAGAGTTATACTAGCAAAAAAGTGCTAGGGCTAGCATAGTTTACAGTGGTTCAATATGTGAAGTGAGTATACTGACAAAAGCACTTTTGGACAATATAACTGCTTCTGTGGTATCCAGCAGATTTGTGGCAATGGATTAAAACTAGACAGCTGAAGGGGTTAGAGCCCACAACTTTGATTTAGGTCTATTTCACTGCCTAGCAGCATCTGTCAGGAAGGTGCAGGATACCTGGGTCATCTGGTTTTAATCTGTTGTCACAGATGTGTCAGAACACAAACCTGGGACTTCAGGCAGCATCACAATGATTTTTACAAATCAGATGCTCACCTTTCTATTTAACCAGTATAACTGATACAGCTAAAGTTTCTTACATAGTTTTATGTGTGGAGGCATCCACAGGTTTTCATCAAATACTGGTACATGGACAAGTTAGTGGCATGTTTGCTTGATGTCAGAAGTGATATTACTTTTTCCTGATAAAGAAACAGCTAAATCAAGAAACCCAGCAGAGCTACTGAGTGCATTTGAGCTACACTCGGGAGCTCTATCAACACAGTTGTAAGCTGAACATTTGTGTAGTACACTGCATGTGGCATCTCAAGTAAGGAAATAACACAGCCCCTGCCTGTACTGGAGGGACTTGCACCCACATTGCCCTTTAAATCCCACTCAGATATTCTGATGATTTACCTAACATTGAATAGGCATGCCTGAAACTTTGAGTTGAAATGCAGACAGAAAACTTAGGAGCAAAGCTATCTGTCAAGGGTTGGTTACTTTTTTCTGGTTTGGTGAAAGCAGTTTGAAACAGCATTTCTGAATTTGACTTCTCAGTGTGAATGTTTGGATTTGCACATTCATAGAGCTGAAAGAAATCTACCCTGTCATACTCTATACTGAGTTTGGCCACCAAGCTGCTTTCTAAAAAAAGTAAACTTTCTGTCTTCTGTTAGAGAAAGGCATTTGGTGTGTGCCTATTATTTTATGGCTGCAGTTTGAAGGTTTTAACCCTGGTTGCCAGTGTGTCCACTGTGCCCTTTTGCCTGTACATAATAAACCAACCTGGGTCTCTTTTTCCTCCTCTGCATTACAACACTGATTGAATCTAAATAACCTCTCCTTGCATCCTATTAATTTTTCCACTCTGCAAGTCCAGAGGTAATGCATGAATGTATTAGCCTTAGGCTGAAACTGAAGGACCTCAGTACAGCTCTCCCTCTTTCCAAGTTTCTGCCAGTGTGGGGAGATGGAGGGGGAGAGACCATTTAGAAATAAGGGCAAACACACTCTAATAATGAAGAGTTGTGTCACTGAGTAAATGACCAAGGCTGTATCACCAGGACATCATCTCGTTTCTCCACAGAGGTGTAAGCAGTAGTCCTGGGCACACAAGTCATCTCACACAGAGCTTTCACTGTCACGAGAAGCACTCATATATTACTCTTTGTTGTTCACCTTCAGGGAAGCATCTGTAACCTTCCTTCATTTATGGTGAAATAATAGTTTCTATAAGTTGGCATCAGTCTTACCTTCCATCAGAGCAGCACGTGCACAAAAGCAAACAGCGTGCTTTATCTGCTAATGCACAGGGCCAGGATTTGAGGGCTATAGATCCCAAACTGCTTTTGTCACAGGCTTGGTAGGTGACCAACAGTGTAACAGTAAATTGAACTCTTGTGCTGAGGAAGGGAAAATACTACAAATGTCCTTATGCTTTCGAGAGTGTCTCTTTGGATATTGGTTATATGTGTTGCAATGTTAAGCTGTTAGCTTTTACAAAAAATGATAATAGAAAATGAATTTCTTGCTCTAGCAGCCACTGAATTTAAAAATAGGGTTTTTTTACAAATAGCATGATCTTAAGGCCAACCACCATCTTTTGTATAGGTTCCTCTGAACACTGACATTTTATTTAATGTTTTCTTTTCTTCTTCTTTTTTTTTTGGTTAAGCATCAGTCATGCATGAATTACAAAATACCTTTCTGAAACTGAATATATAGGGCTGTACTGTGCAAATGTTTGAAGTGCAAAACTTCCATTAGGAAATTTTTTAGTGGGCTGAAATCCTAACTGTGTTAAAATCAGCAGGGCTTTTTCCATTTGTTCCAGCAGGCTATTAAATTTTCAAATGAGAATAGTTTACCAGATTGGGTGCAACCTTCTCAGCTTTTTTGTGGTTTTAGAATTATGTCCAGGCAGAGTAGATAGAGCACAGCTTTTAACTATGAATTTGAAAATGCTTTGGTAATTCCCCTAGCAATTTTCATGCATGAATTAGTGTTTATTCCCATTTGAGGGGTAAGAAAATGGAATAAAATCCCCCAGTTGTCCAAGATTGCATTGAAGGATCACAAAAATGAGGGACAAAACTCTGACTAATTACAAATTCTGGCTATCACAATTTTTCTTGACTCAAGAACTGAAAGAAAGGATTCATGCCTTTTAGTGTCAGAAAGGTTGGAATCTGTCTGTAACCATCAGAAGATATGAATAGCACATTGAAGCAGGGTACACATTTGCCTCTGGTACTGATTTTATAGTTTGCATCTCTCCTTTTCATTGTTTTGACCCTATATGCTCTTTCTTTGCTGCCCGTGACCCTGCTTTTAGAGCTCTTTTATGGATTTAGAGAGAAATGAAAAGTCTGCTGCAACATGTTTGGCAGTAGGAATAAGTAATGGATTTGGAAAGCAGAAAGGTTAGAAAACTACAATGGAGTATATATAAGTAAAACTTATGAGCAGTAGAGGGTTGTTTGCCCTCTGCCCTTGGAAGTGGGATGGAGGTGACTGTAAAATCAAAACAATAGAAATTAAAGGTTAAGCTGTACTGAAAATACATTGTTTCAAATCCACTTTTAGCAGACAGATCAAAAAGCTTTTTTCATCAATTAGACTTTTTTCTAAGTGTCTCTGAAGTATCCATTTACACTCCAGCCTTCTAATGCATAATGCACGAGTCTCAGAAGGTCACAGTTGGGTGGGGAGATTGTGTTTTCATTTGTTGCTTTCAGAGAGTTTGTAGCTCCTGCTAAATCTGACTCTTGTAGGAAGGGTGAGTATTTAGAAAGCCTCCAGAGCCAAGGCTTTGAAGCTCAAAGCACTGCTGAGGTCTCCCAGTTTTCAGAATAGAACGATGCCTTGACAACTGCTGTCTCTGGATATTTTGTTGGAATGTCATATGAGGCTTGCTAAAACAGCTTTGTGAAAAGCAGAATCTTAAACAAAGCTTCTTCAGTTAGGACCTATTGTCTGCAAGGCTCATCAGTATTGAAACACTTTTTGTTCATCAGTCTGTAACAAAATCTCCTGCTCATGGTACTGACTGTGGCTTTAGGAAGTGGTGCCGGAACTGCAGTTCTTGTAGAGAAAGATAGCTCGATCCCTGAGTGTGGCATTAGGAGGCTTACGATGGAAACGTGCTCCTTACAGTAAGTTTACATTTTTTTCCCCTTAGCAAATTGTAGGTTTCTGAGCCAAAAAGTGAGAAGAGAGAATTGCAAACCTATAACTCAGGGTAAATTAAAGCAGATCCATATGGTTAATCTGTCAGCTATTGCTTTGCCCTCCCATCTGGTAATAATCAATACGAGGCATGACATAAATAACCCACAGCTATTTTGTGTGCATGCGTGTGTGTGTGCGCGCATGCGTGTGCTCTGGACTTCCATTCCATTTTGAAATCACATCTGCACTTTATTAGGAAGATGCTTGGACGAGATTGTTACCAGCACTCCACACTGGCAGCATCGCTCTGCTCCAGTGTGGTAAATATTTAATGTGTTTCGCTGTGTGCGTGCAGAGTAATGGGTTCTGCCAGAAATGCAGTCAGATCACTCAAGCCTACAGGGGCCACCACATGCAGGGGAACACACGGTGCACACACACACACACAAACAGGATCACCCTCTGTCTGTTATTCAGTCACTGGATTTAATGTTTATTATTGTGGGGAACACTCTTATCCTATTTAATCCTGACTAGATGGCTCTAGAATTTCACACAAACACCCAGCTGAGGAAATGTAATCCAATAGTACTTTGTTTTAGGGAGCTGTTGAATGCAGATGTAGTAGACCAATTCTGTTTTCACTATTAACTTTTCCTTGTTCATCACGCTGATTGCCTTTCCCTTCTGCAGTAGCTGTCCTTGTTCCCTTCTATGCTCTTCCTGCAGTAACAGAGCTCTCTGGTTTAGAAAGGCAATTAAGTAAAGTACTATCTTCTGAACATAGATGTGCAGCAACAGGGATCATGGTGCATTTAACTTTGATCGCTTCATCAGCTTAAGAAAAGATTACTACAAATTGTAGAGAAGGTGTAATATTCCTTCTGAATCTCTGTCATGGAATTGTTCCAGACATTTGAGTTACTACATGACTGCATCCATAAATAATGCATTCTTGAAGGCAGCATATTAGGAATAGCTGAGCTGTGTAGTGATGAATTTGTGGTGAGCTAAGCAAGTTGTCCAAGGGAGAACTGAGAACCAAATTAAAATAACCTTTACTTCTCTCCTCCCCTCCCACCTGCATGCCATACTCCATGGAAATAATCATTATTTTGTTTGAGATAGAGCACACAATATGTCAGGTATTTGCTTGACAGAGAATAAAGAAAAGTGTGTTGCTGTGAGGCAATTGAATATATGTTGCAAAACATGATAGATTTGTAGGTCACTGGATCCAGCATTCAATCTCGTGAACCATCTACCCAGCTTGATTTATCTGTCAATATTTAGAGCTAGTCAATATTTTCTTTTATGAAGGAATATTGGTACTTAAAAATGCTTAACTAAATTAGTTTCACTTGCAGAACAACAACATTTGGCAAAAAATCATATGTTCTGATTCTGTGCTGAAATGTTAATTCACTTCATATACTGGAATGAATACTTTACTACGGGCTAAGATGCCTCCAACTTTATACTATTTTAATACAAAAATCAGAAAAGAAGTAATTTTTTTTTCCTAATCAAACTCTTTGCTCTACTTTATAACGGAGCATAAAAATCCAAGAAACATAAAAATACCAAAACTTTAGGACCTAAACTTTCTGCTTCAAGAAAATTCTTTTGGCATCCACATCACAGAAATTTATGAGGAATTATCTATCATTACTAATGTTTTAAATCATTATGTACTGTCCAAGTAGTATCTATTGCAACTTATGGCTTACTAAACAGGGAAGCCTAGGCTACGCTCATCTTTCTAATCCAGATGGGAAAAAGTCTGCTCATGGGGATTACGTTATCAAGTGACCAGAAGACTAAGCTTATTTTCCCCATGTTTTTGTTTTAAATGAAGAGCAGAACGTACTTTGGGTTGGCACACCACCCCTCCTGCCCCGCTGCACCTCCAACCCCAACAACAAAAAACCAACCCCATAACCATATACTATCCTCTTTAGCTCTTTTCAGGCGCTGGCTGTGCACAAAAGAAACATGAATGTGGGAAAGGTGATGAGCAAAAAGACAAAGTATGTTGTTGGACACTAAAAGTGGTTGTCAGGAATAGTTGCCCTGGGTTTATGGTGAATGCTGTGGGATGGCTCACCACAGTGAGGACTGAGGTGTGCTTGGTAGAGCACTCTGGTTGTCACTGTTTTCTTCAGTGCAAAGGGGAGGGATGTGACACAACAAAGCTGGAACAGGAGATGCACTCAATGGATACAGAAGAAAAACGGGCATTGTTGAGCTCTGAGCATGTAAGTTAGTGTACACAGATTAAATGCAGTATGGGAATTATTGATTTGTAACCTGAAATGGAAAAGAAATACATTTCCTAACTGCTCTTACTTTGATATGGTCAGTGACCAGGGTGATAATGGACCTCAATCTTTATATAAAAGGCCCTTTTCTTTAAATAAATAGTGAAATGGTGCCCTTCTTCCCCTCCCTCTAATACACAAAGAGAAAATAAAGCTTAAAATGTCTTTCTGTGCTAGTTTTTTTTTTTTTTTTT